>VYZT01007690.1:0-33634 GCA_013400735.1 Pomatostomus ruficeps | reverse complement strand
CCAGGAACAGCACCAGTGGCTGCTGACCCGAGCCCAGGCTGGGTTTGATCCTGGTTTCATCCTGAGCTGAGGGAGGGAAACACCAACGCACCCAGCAGGGTTTGTTCGGGGGCTTCAACCCCGGAGTTCAGCTCATGATACAACAAAACGAATCTGCAGCCGACCAGTTATGGATTTCCTCAGGTTTTTATTCCCTGCCTTGTCCCACGGATCCATATTTATGGAAAACACGATGCCTGTCAGCTTTTTAGTGCGAGCAATCCACCAGAATTATATTTCACATTAACGAGTGCGCTTCCACTGCCTTTCCTCATGCTCCTGAGAAGGCAGGAAAAGACTTCAGTATATTTCCAGCTTCCTCAAAAACTCATAAAATTTGGCCTTTTTAATGTCTCTGAGACTGATTTTATGGCAAAGTCCTATCCAGGACTGGAAAGAATTCCCATTTCAGAATTCTCAAACCTGTTTGGGTTGGTGCAGCCCCCAAGCCAGGGCTGGGAGCAAAGAGGAATCATGAGCTGAAATTGGAGTTTATTGATTAAAAGGCTGGTAGTTGGTTCAGATATAGGAAAGATTTTCTTCATTAATCTCAATTTTTAGGGTTGAAAGTCTCTGGAAAATATTGTTAAAAAATCTGAGGAAGGAAGGGAAAATGGCAGAGGTGACAGATAAAGAGAAATGGCAACAACTTCTGCCCTTCTTGGGTGGTCTCGGGGCGTGAAGATTAGAGAGGCCATTTAATATTTTTATGATGAAATGATTAGTAATGGACTAAAAAATAATAATTGGGCTGCAAACTCAGTGTCCATTCTCAACAGAGGCTGAAAGAAACCCCAAAAATTTTAGGTGGGGTGGAGCAGGACTGTCAGCTTTCCTCAGTCTCTGTCAGGCCTCACATCCTATTTGTTGGAAGGAGCTGGAAAATCTATTTTTTTGAAGATGTTCTGGAGAATTTTCTGATAAAATGAGCTAGAATCAGATATTTTGGGCACACAGAGTCCTGGAGCTCCCTGCAATGGTGTGCACTGAGCTGATAAAGGTAAAGGTCACACGGTGATTTCAATTCCAGATTTAGGAGATCTGCTGCTCTGTCAAACACACAAATGAAGGACAGATGCAGAAAGCCTCATCTTTTTAGTATTTGTGTTCCAATAATTTGCTTTTAGTGAAGCAAAGTAAAGAAAAAATCTGAATTAGAGGCCTGGTGAGTTTGGGCTCTTTTTCATTAGGATTTTTCACCCTTGTCCCCAGGTCGATGCTGTAGTGACTGGAGCAGAAATGTAATTTTGGGGGGCACAGAAATTTTGAATATTTTACCCTGGAGAAGATGTGAGGAGCTGCTCTCTGACATCCCCCGGTGATGTTTCATCACTGCAGTGCATCTTTGGGGTGTTTTCTGCTACAAAAAAGGCTTCACCTCGCTCTGGAAGTGGTGCAGGAATCTCTGCTGCATCCTGGCCTGTGCTGGATATGTTCCTTAGCTGATCACCCGCTGCTTTTAGAGCATTTAACTGAGATTATTTTTTTTCCCCACATCTGCTTTATTTAATACTGATTTTCTGAAGTCTGAACATTGTCAGGTTTTTTCCCCAGCTGTGTTTCGGATTAAATCGATAACACAGTTTGGCACTTGGCATCAACTGCGCTGTATCAAACCCATTCTACACGAAAACCCTGAATTTTCTAAATTTTAAAGAGATGTAGAAGGAGTCTTTGTTCAGTGCCAGGAGAACCCCAAAGAGTGGGAATTTGGGGTGTGAGGGAGGCAGCGAGGGAAAGGAACCCCAAACCTGCTCTGCAGTGGGGAATTGGAGCCTTGAGAGCAAAAATGATTAAAAAGAACCTTTCACTTGAGCACTGGGAACAAAACAAAATAAATTCATGTTAGCACCAGCAGGGCATCAGAGAGGGCTCTGAAACTGGTGGCTGGGACAGGTTTTACTGGGAAAAAATCCCTGTGAGGCTCTGGCATCAGCGGAGGGAGGGTTTCCCCTGCAGGAGCTGCTGCGGTGCCCCAGCAGTCCCTGGCAGAGTCATTTCAGGATTTATCGGGGCTGAGTTTATTCCTTTAGAGCATTTTGGTGCTGTCAGGAGCCCCTTGGGCTTTGCTGGAGCCGTTTCCAGGAGGAGCAGAGCAAAGCAGGCCTGGTGTCAATGCAGAGTGAATAACCCTGCACTGGAGGCACCCTCAGCTCACAACTCCCTTTTCAATTCCCCTCATTATACCAATAAAACATCTTAAAATCAGCCAATTTGGGCAAGATTCTGTTTGGTAGAAGTCCTAAGTGAACAGGCTGAAATTAATGATATTTTGTGCCTCTTTAATGAAAGTTTCTTCTATGAAAATGCCTTTGTTGCCTTCAAATACTCAGCAGTGTCTTACAGGAGGCTCGGAATCCTTTTTATTCATCCCACCTGGTGACAAAACTGGTCCAGAGAGTCCTGGCTGGCTGGAGGCTGAGGTTCATGCTGAGAGCCTCAAACAGTTGCTCAGGGGTTATAACAGGTGGTTGCCTGTGGGTTTTTTTAAAATCTTTTCATTTTGTAATATTTTAAAATAATACTTTAACTTAATTGTCTCAATGTCATCCTGTTATCAGGGGAAATATATTTCTGTGTAAGAACAACAGAATGAAGCATCCACTGGCTCATCAGGAATGAATTATCACAGAATCAGAGTGGTTTGGGTTGGAAATGACCCTAAGGATCATTTTGTTCCAGCTCCTTCCATGGGCAGGGACATCTTCCATGATCCCAGGGTGCTCCAAGCCTCATCCAGCCTCACCTTGGGCACTTCCAGGGCTCCAGGGGAGCCTGGGCTTTGCTGATCTCAGAGCTGCCACAATCTCAGGTGCCAGTTTAGAGAAAGCAGTTGAATTATGAATATTTCCTCATTTTTTGGACTCAGGGTGAATCCATTTTTTGTCCAGACTTCAAAGGGCTGTGCAATGCAAGTCTTGGGATGCTGCTCTGGTGAGATCTGGTTCCTTAATTTGTCCATCTATGTGAATGGACAAATTAACTCAAGGCAGCTTGAAATCCATTAAAAAATGTAGGGGTTCATTAAGAAATGTAGGGGTGAAGTCAGGAATGTTTTCAGACACCACTTTAGCCACGAAGTTCAGTTTCTCTTTCTTTATCCCCTCTTGATTTCCGGTATTAAACACCAATTTCACACTTTGCCAGGTGCCAGCCGCCTTTCATCCAGGTGCTGCTTTTCCTTAGCTCCTTCTGCCTCCTGTGCATCCCTGATAATTCAGCTTCAAAGCCAGAGTGGGGTTGGTTTTTTTTAAAGAGAGTGTGAGTTTGGGCATTGTTGGGTGATTTGATCAACTTTTTGGTGGCTGTTGGAGAGAGAATCCATTCCTCACCCTGCTCCGTGAGGATTATGCTCACAAATGGATGGGAATTCTGCTTTGGCCTGACAAGAACAAGAAATTGTAAAAGATGTCATGATTTATTTCAAGCATCTGGAGACCTCCACAGAGCAGGTGATGGTTTTCCTTCTCAACTCCTTCCCCTTGCAGAGGTTTCCATGCTCTGCCCCAAGGTTTCCATCCTCTGCCGTGAGGTTTCCACCCTCTGCAATCAGTTGCTGCCCTGCTGCTCCCAGCACGGAGTTCAGGGAACAACCACCCCTCTCAGGGGATTTTGCTCAGACTCAAGGGAAAATTCCCTTAAATCTGCTTCCAGTCCAGTTTTACCAAGGAATGGTATCAGTGAATACAGATCAGTCCAGTTTTGCACCTTGTGCTCACTAAAATGTGACATTTCAGTGCTTTCCCCCCCTACTCTGGGGTTCTTCATGGGGCCAGGTAGGATTTTATCTACAGCCAAGTCCGAGTGGGGCAGAAATGCTCCCCATGGAGGGGTGGGAGCTGCTCATTCCCTGAGCTGAATTCCCAGAGACCCAGCTGGGTGTGTCCCTTCCAGAGGAGTGACCAGAGCCTTGCTGATCTCAGAGCTGCCACAATCTCAAGTGACAGTTTAGAGAAAACAGCTAAATTATGAAAATAACCTAATTTTTTTTGCCTCATGGTGAATCCATTATTTGTCCAGACTTCAAGGGCTGTGAAATGCAAGTTTTGGGATGCTGCTGTGGTGAGATCTGGTTCCTTTAACTCTCCTGCCACGAGAAACCCAACAGAAATCAGATGTCAGAACACTCGGGGACGGTATCTGCATTCTAACACTCTGTGAAAATATTTACAAGCTTCCAAGACGAGACTTTTCCTGATTAGGGAAATCAAAGAATAGTTTTCCCAGCAGGCCTGCAGTTAGCTCATCCAAATTGCTTCTGTTTTAATTGGCGTGCATTTCCTCCGAGCAGCCAGGAGATGAAAAATATTTGACTTGGGCTCTACAGGGCTGGAAGCCTCTTCCCCCAGGCACAGCCACTCTAGGATAAAAAAACCAAAAACCAAACAACAGCCAGCTCAAGTTTATATTGCATTTGTACAACCAAAATCCATCTCTGACAAAATCCCAGGTGCAGAGTGATATTCTGATTTTTTTAATGATGAGAATAAGGAGGGATTTTACTCAGGTGTTCTGCTGTGTGAAGCCTTTTGGTACCTGAGTTGTCTCTGGGCTGTGATTTTCTCTCTGCTCCACAGCATTTTTGGTTTCAAACTGCACTTTGGGATGTTTTTTACTCAGTTTTCTTATTTCAGAAGCATTGGGAAGAATAAGTAAAAGCAAATGACCTTCCTTGAAAGTGACTGCTTCTATCTGGGAGAACCGGCTGAAATTAATTTATTGGAGTTTTTATTTCTCTTTTGCTGAAGGTGTCTGAGGAGGGAAGGTTTCCCTGCAAGCTGCTCTCACAGGGAATGGTGAAACCAAAAGTTTTCACCATTTTCACTCCTCATGGAGGAGGCAGTGGCCCTGCTCTAGGGTGCTGTGGAAAGGTGCTCAGGATTTGGGGGTGGTGCCTCTTTGTGTTCCAGGAGAATTTTGGTTGTGAATTAAACCCAACAAACCCCACGAGTGAAAGCAGCACCCAGTTCACTTTCTTTATTGGGTCATTAGGATACTAGATAATTTTGATTGAAAAATGTGCCAGTATCACCTCCTTCAATCAGGATTTCCTGGTAGTTCACCTAGAACCTGTGTGCATCTTGAAAATATCAATGTTGTGTGTTTTGAAAATAGTCCTTCCCTCACCTCCACCCAAAAGAACAGCAAACAAAAAAAGTCCACCCAAAACCAGGGCAATCCTTGGGTTTCTTGTGGATGAGACTCTTAATTCCTCCCCCGTGGTAATTGGATGTATTTTGGGGCTGCAAAGCCCCATGAGGGGAATATTGGATGTGCCAGCCACAGCTTTTGGGAAAGGAATATTCCATATTCACCGCTTCATGCTCGTGTGGTGCTCCTGCCAGCCTGAGCTTTTCCTGGGAGAGGTTCTGGGATGGAATGGAGCTGGGTATCCCATTCCACGGGATTAGGGGCTGCACGATCCAGGATAAAATCAGCCACACTCTGGGCCTGCTGGGTGCCACCGTCTGCCCCTGGAAACCGTGAGCGGGTGTTTCCCTGGTGGCCCAGCTCGAGGTGAGTCATGAGCAGCCCAGGCTCGCAGCGATTTGGTTTTCAGGCTCTGAAGGAAGTGTAAACTTCATATTTGTTGTTTATCGATTAATATTTAATCGGAGGCCAAATTAAAAATTAAGCAGGCAAATGACTCATGCCGAAAAGCAGCAGCACCGTCTCGCTGCGGCTGACGAGTGACAAGGAATTGCTAAGAATAGAAGGAAATAAATTAATTTGTAGTGATGGCACAGGGAGCCTAAAGAGATGCTTTGATTGAGAGGGGTGGACACATCCCACGGAAGGATCCTGCAGAAAATGCCTTTGACGCTGCGCTGAGCACCCTCTGCATCACAAGTGAGACTGGGAGATGGTTCTCCTCAGAAAACACTCCAAATTGTCTTTTCTCCATGGTGTTATGGAACAAAATCCATATTGTTTAAGAACAATTTTATTTTATTGGAGCAACGTTTAAAAAGATTTTTATTAGAGAAATGCTTTTACTGTGTTCTCTTTTCTTAAAATCACGGCCGTTTGAGATGCCCAGCTTTCAAACCCCTGACCTGCACTGAGGAACAGATTTATTTTTATTTTTTTTTTACCACTGGAGGTAAAGAGCAGCCTGTTATTTCAGCTATTTGTTGTCATCGCTGTTGCCTCAGAGTCTGTTTGACAATCAGATCTCAATCTGCGTTTGGCTGGGCTGTCACAGCAGCTCAGCAGGGCTGAGCAGGCAGAGCCGGGATGCTGCTGGCGGGAGGAGGAGCGCAGAGGCCGCGGCGATTCGCTGCCTCCCGGGATGAAGCCTCCTGCACTGGGCATCTCTGACATTTCTGGCCTGTGATTTTTTTCCCCCAAATAACGCCGCGGGCTGCTGCTATTTCTGTCCAGAGCTCTGATCCATCCTGTTTACAAACAGACAAAGCTGTAGTGTGAGTAAGGCCTTTTCCTCCTGCTGGATTACCTGGCGATGGATGGAGGCTGAGCAGCAGACAGGGAGAGCTGAGCGTGGTCCCCCAGCTCCTCCTTGGCTATTTCTTGGTCTTTTCTAATTGCTTTTTAAAATTTCTATTTCTAATTTCTCTTTGTTGTTTCCCGTCAGCCACATTTTGGGCTGGAATTCTCATCTCGTGAATGAATGTGGAAAGCAATAGATGAAATTGAGGGTGGCAGAAGTTCTTAGCACTGGAACACACATCAGTAAAGAGGATGGGTGGAAGAGCTGGGTAGCAGCTGGCTGGTGCTTTAATTGTGCTCTCTAATAGCGTGGTGAAACTCATACTTCATTTTTTTTTATCATTTTTTAATTTTTCAATTTTTCCTCCACAGAAATCAGAGGAATGCTGAGGTTTGAGGCTGTAAAGGAGAGGGCTGGTAGAGGTTGAGTTTTGCTAATTGAGCTCCAAATTAGTGCTCACAAAGGCTGATCTTTGTCACTGCAGAGCAACGGCAGCATCCTTAGGTAGCGGGAACAGCAAACCTACGTGTTGTGTCAACTGCAGCCGGGCGGGGGATTAAAATTATTGCCCAAATCTCAACCCGGGGCTTGAAACGCGTCGGGCTCCTCTTGATGTGCTTTATCTGGGCACTCGTTTCCACTGGGAAAGTTCACCGTGTGCCCTTTGCCTGTGACAGGTTGGTCAGGCATGAGGCTGCCGGGGTGCCCTTTGAAAGATCTTTTTTTTTATGATGAAAACTACTCCGAGGCCTGTAGATTAGAGTGCGCTGGCACTAACCCGCTTGAGGCAAAAGAGAAACCTTTAATCTCTGTTAAAACTCTGCGTGCCAAATATAATAGCTGGTTTCAGCAGCATTTAAACCAACTTCATTAGAATATGGGAAGGGGAAACAGGTTTTAAGGGCTGGCTTTAGCAAGCAATCAACTGTCTCCCAGATGGTCCGGACGGGACTCGTTCCGCACTGCACACGGGGGGAAAAGAAAATAAAAAAGGGGGAAAGAATAATAATAATAAAAAAAAGAAAATAAAAAAAGGGTAAAGGAGGGAGCCCAGCACCATCCTGTGTGTGTCTGTGCCTGCTGGTGACCGGGCTCAGGGAAAAGGGCTGAGGAGCAGCTCTGTCTCTTCCAACCCAGACATCCCCGTGCGTTCCCTCTTTGCTGAGCTTGCACAGAAGGCGAGGCTGCAGGATGTGATGTATTTAAATATATTCTGCATTTCTGATGGTGGCTCCACAGCTTCCCCCCCCACTTTCAGTGCCCTGGCGCTGAAAACCAGTTTTGCTGTAGTGCTTTAACCCATGAGGAGAATTCGTGGTGTTTAACCCGTTTTTAACCTCGCTGCCTTATCGGGGAGCCTTTGTTCTGGGCAGAGGACAGCCCGGGGTGGCTGTAGGGAGCAGAGCACGTACCGGGGGTGCATCCTGCACGCCGGGCTAATCGCTCACTAATTAATATTCATGACTCATCTCATTTAGCGGCTGCTCTTGGGACTCGGGCAGCGCCGCTATTGGCGCTCGGGCTGCGGGGAGCTTTATCTGAGGCAGAGCTGGTGCTGTCCTGGGGTGGATGCTGCTGACCTGCAGCACTGCTGAGCAGCTCCCGGGAGATGCCAGTATCCCCGTGACATCCCCGGATACCCCGTGTGACATCGCCAAATAACCTGTGTGACATCCCCGGATAACCCGCGCGTTGTCGCGTTCTCCTGTAACGAGCCCTTTCTGCTTCTTCCCAAAGGTCCAGAGGAAGAAATGACCATGTAGATTCTACAGCTTGGGTGCAGCATAATGGGCAATGGTGCATGGAGTGGAGCTGGTCTGCAGCCTTGAGAGCAGCCGTTCTGTGACCTCCAGTCAGTCAGGGACACCCTCCACGCCAGAGGCATCCTCCACCTCGCTCGCCGGACACTCGCGGGATTCTTTTTAATTTCTCCGCTTGGAATTCAAGATTCCTCTCCTTCGATTTTTAAACAGTTTTAAGATTGTATCGACCACAACGAGTGGAGCAATATAAACCAGCCACGATGGGTGACATGACCAATAGCGATTTTTACTCCAAGAACCAAAGAAACGAGGCCAACCATGCGGGAGAGTTTGGGTGCACACTGCAGGAACTGCGCTCCCTCATGGAACTCCGAGGGACAGAAGCAGTAGTAAAAATTAAAGAGACATATGGGGAAACAGAGGGGCTCTGCAGACATCTGAAGACATCACCGACAGAAGGTAAGAACCTCTCACTTCACTCGAATTAGGGGACTTTGCTCTCCAGACAGGGAAAGGAAAAGGTTTTGATTCAAACCTGAACAGAATTCTCACGGTGCTGCCATTATTCCCAACAATAATAAAACAAAAGTCTTCTAGGAAAGGAGGTAAACCAGCCCAGCTGTGGCTAAAGCTGTGTGAGAGTGAAAAATGTTCTTTTTGACCTAACAGCTCAATGCATTCATTCTTCCTTCTTAAAATGACACCAAAACCCAGCACGTGTTTCAGGCACTGCAAAGAGGCTTGAACTCCTGTGCTCCTGGGGGTAAGAAGGTGCAAAATAGTTGCTTCAAAATAATTTCTGAGTATTTGGGCATCTGGAGAGTATGAAATGACCTTTTGAGATGCACGTTATGTTACTGTGTGGAGCAATATTTTTCATATTTATATCTGAGTTACTGATCTTCACTTATTATATTACCATAGGTAATTTTGCTTAAATCATCAGTCTGTGGTTGCATCAGTGTTTTCAGTAGTTGGACTTCCATTGTATGTAAAATGAAACTCCTGACTTTCTTATGTTTAGTAACACCTGCCAGGACTTTCCAGTATCTATTTTTTTAAGTGTTTTTGGAGTTTCCTACCTGTCCATCATTTATTAGTCTGGTTTTCAATGCTCAAACCAAATATCTCTTCATAAATATTGGCACTGGTGGAATATTTCCCTCTCCTCATACAGTTTTCTTGATCACCAATTCTTTAAGTGCAAGTAAAATTCTGTTTCATTCTAAGAATTCTATTTTGGTCAGTGTATTTTCATCTCCAAGGAGTATTAACACTTTTGGAAACTACACAGTCTTTCAGTCTGTAATATTTCTGCAGCCTTGTAAAGTAGCCAAGATGTTCATTTGAAGTCCTTTTCTTTTTCAAGAAGATAGAAGTCTTGGCTTTGTTCCATTCTCTCCTTTCTAAAATTAATCATTCCGTTACCTCCTCTGTTTCGATGCCTCAAAGCCTGGAATTATTGGTGTGATCATGAATGTGTCAGTTGTAGTGTGACACCAGAAATACCCTGGTTCAGGGTCTCAAAGGAGCAGATATCGATGTCGCAGCTTCAAGAATTCCCCGTTTGCAGAAAGTCAGGGCTGAAGTCTCCGTGTGAGCCGAGCTCGCGGCGGCGACTTCAGTAAAGTTCTGCCAGCTCATTGGAGTGGTTACCTGGTCAATGTGAACTTCAAAGGAGCTGTTAATTGCACGATGTGCTCGATTTATGACATCAGGGAAACTCAATGCCCGATGTGGGAAGGGAGCGCCGGGCTGCGGCGGCGTGGCGCGCTGACTCCAGCAGTAATCTATATCTGATCCTGCAGATAAGGTAACTTTCCTGCAGGCATTACGTGCACTTCATCACTTGTGCATTAGGGAAAAACCTTTCCAGCTTCGGATGGCAATCAGCATAGCCCTGGCATCGCGAAGGCTCCGCTGGGTTTTAATTTCCAACTCATCACATAATAGGAATTCCCAGTCAACATGAAGTTTGCGTCTTGTTTTTAATTGTTTTGCTTGGAAAAATGGTTGTAGGAGAGAATCTCTCTGCAATGTGTCGTGTCAAACTCCGGAAATTTTCACTGGAGAGAAAGGATCCATGACAGAGAAACTTTAAAGGCTTATGGCAAATATGAGCTCATGTTTAGCTCTAGGTCCCAAGCCATTGTTTTTCTTGATTCCAAGCTCAGTGAGAAAGTTAAAGCACAGTGAAGAGGATATTCTTGAGAACATGGCTATTCTTAGAGGAAAGAAACAATTGTTTCCTATGTGGAAATGGAAATTCTAACATCAAGTAGACATGATTTGCAAATTGATTACTGATATTTGGTTTTATCTTTTGGTGTCTGCAGCAAACTGCGGGTTCCTCATTGAATACTTTTATAAAAACCATAATTTGCTGCTGTCCTGGTTTGAGACAAGTTTTGGGAGGAGACTCTGAAAAGGTATTTCTTCTAAAAGGTAGAATTACAGCCTTTTCTTTTTAGTTAAGGTTTGGAATTAAAATTTTTTTGGAGAGACGTGAAAAAGAACTGTTTATTTAACAAGTAAGGTGTACACAGGTACAAAAAAAACAAACTACACAAAATCCACTCTTTTGCCATCTTTTCTAAGTAAAAGTAAATTGAGGTCTGCATTCTGTTGCTAGAGGAATGGAGAAAAATGCATTTGCAATATTAATAGTGGTATACTACGCAGCTGCAATGCCTGAAAATCACTTTCCCAACCAGGCATCACTTTTGGTGAAGCACAGTTCACTGAACTTCCTTTGTCTTTTGTACTTTGGTGTGTTGCACATCTTTTATGGGAAATATGAAATCAGAATTTACTGCAGGGCTCTTCTTTCAAGAAACCAAGTGGAGTTTTGCTGAGCAGGAGTCCTGAGAGACTCTGAAACAGTGAAAAGGACCTGACTGTAGAACTTGGTGCTTCTTTGCCTTGTAAACTCTTCCAGAATTTATCTTCATAAAATCCTTGTAATTTTGTGGGATAGCTGCTGAATAGGTACTGGAGCAGAGGGAAAAACGTTTCCTGGCAGCCGGGACAGGATAATTTGGTAAAATGTGGATTTACTGGTTTATTTAGACAGTGAGGAGTAGTCATGAGCTCAGAACTGACTCAATTCGTGTCCCGTGTCCTTATTTGATGTCCCAGCTATGGATTGGTTGGATCAGTCACCCTTGGTTGTGCCTTTTGAAACTCTTGTAAAGGCCTTGAGCTTCTCTAGGTGAGATGTCCTGTGAGTAACTCAGATGTCACTGGCACTGCTGTGAGCTTCATTTACCAGTGAGCCCCTGCCTCACTTCAGAGCGGAGCTGGGAAAGTCTGCTGAATGTTGAGCAGAATGATATTTCCATGCTGAATGAATTAATATTATTATTATGAGTTACAGGACTTCAGTCTCTCCTTTAAATTCTCTTTGCTTGCTCCTTCAGCTGTAGATGCACTGGGGATCCAAGCTCTCAGTAATGCCTGAGGGATTTCCTGCCCTAAAGTGATTATTTTATAATGAAAAGCTCCCATTTAAGTGCTCATAAAAAGAACCTCCCCAAAATCTACGGAAATAATTTATACCAAAAAAGACACGCATGTGTAGACTTGAATTTTCTTTAAAAATATTTATTTTTGGATTAGTTTCACTTTCATTATCATAGAAACACCCCATGTAGGCAGGATCTAGCCCTGCCACTTTGCAAAACAATGCTGAATCCCCCCTTGGGCAGAGCTGGGCTGTCAGTTGGATAATTTTCCGTGCAATTGGAGTCTCCGAGGCCCACTGGAGCATCAGTGATACCTTCTAAAGGACAGCTGGTAAAATGGGATGAGTTAGCTGGATGAATACCAAATGAGACTGGAATCCACTCTCTGCAATACCCAACTATATTTACCCACTATTCCATACAGTACCCACCAATTTACAGCAAGGTTTTCATCTACTTGCCCTTATAAAAGCGATTATTTCTTACAGGAGTTGATGCCTCAAGGGCCGGTACAAACCCGAGGCAGCCCCAGCAGCGCAGGGCAAAGGGCATTCCCTGGGTTTAATGGGATCCCAGGGACACAACTCGGCCCAGGTGGGAACAGCCGAGCAGCACCCCCGGGTCCAACGCGGATCCAATTGGATGGAGCTCAGCAATGAGCAGATCGACCTCAAATCCCCAGTGAGGAACTGAACAAATGAGGGAACTGTCCCCCATTCTAATGACCCCCCCAAGGGAGACTCCAGCCCAGCTGAACAAACCTGTTGCAGAGAGGAGGCTCCGGGCAAGGCTGGAGCCTCTGCTTTGGAGACACTCGGGATGTTCCGTCTGCTCCCCTCAGAGAAGCCCCAAGCTGAGCTCAATCTCAGCCCCCAAGGGTTCTCCACATGTAGGGCTGAGGGACAGGGAGTGTTTGTGAAGGGGATAAAAATGTCTAAAAAGGGGATAAAAAGAAAAGGCAAAAACCGTCAGGCATCAGAGTATGCCAGTGAATTAACTTCCATGATTTTTTTCGCGAAATACTTGGATGGTGTCATTTCCAATGTGTGCAAAAAGTGAAGAGTTCACTGTGTAGAGAATCCTGGAATACCCTGAGCGGGAAAGGACCCTCAGGGATCACTCAGTCCAACCCCTGTTCCTGCACAGACACCCCAACAACCCCACCCTGGGCATCCCCCAAATGCTCGGGGCAGCCTTGGGGAGGTGCCCATTCCCTGGGCTGTGCCCACCACAGCAGAGAGATGCTTTTTTAATTTTTATATGAAGAAAGAACCTTTCCCTGGTGGTATCTGTGCAAGCACCTCCCAAAGAGGAGCTCCAGGAGGTGTTTCATGTTGGAGATGACATTACAGCACCACAGAGGTTTTTCTGTTGGTTTTTAGTGGGTACAGAACTGGTTTAGGTTCTAGAAATGGGCTGGTGGAGTGCACTGGGGGAGAACCTTGCAGCTTTTTTTTGTTTGTTTGTTTTTTGGGGTTTTTTGTTTGTTTTGGCTTTTTTTTAATAGCTGTAGGTCTGAGGGTACCATGAAAAGGTTTTATGGCAAGACACAATATCAATTAACAAACTGTTAATATTTCTGCTGTAGAAGTTGACGTTTTAATCATCACAACTTCCCCTAGCTGAGCTACCAGAGAAGTTCTCTCTCTTCTCAAATCAGTGTTGGTTGTGAGGGGGATACAGACCCTGGGTATCAATCGGGCCAGCTGTGGAGGTGTGTTTAGTGTGTTTATTTTTCATTATTGCAACCTAAAAAGCCTTTCACAGTTTTAACTTTGAGGTAAAAGATGAAGAAAGTCTGAATGCAACAAATTTAACAGTCTGCTTTTAATACTCTTTAGTTTTGGTTCTAAAATAATGCACCTTTAATAACTTAATAGTCTGTTTGGAAGCTGCTCTTGCTGGTTCCCTCTGAATTGCAATCAGGTGCACCACGGTGTTCAGTCAGCTCCAGAGATGGGAAGAATTTGGAAAGAAATTGGGAAAGGAATGAAAAGTACTTCATTCAGACAAATAGAAATTTAAAGTAGAAATAGGAAATAATTAATTATGTGTTTGTTAGAGACTGAGCTTTATGAAAACACACTGTCAAAATAGACCATGAACGTAAAGAAATTGGTGATAGCATCGTTTTCACTGTTAAAAAATACACTTGATCATGTATAAACCATTAAATATCTATAAGTTCAATATTTTCATACATTATTTTACATTTAAGGTTAGGATGGATATTATTTGATTTATTTCATAGGGTTTTTTTAAAAGCAGCATTGCCAGCTCTCTGCAAGTAGATTTTAAGAGTTTCTTTGTGACGTTGAGCTGAAGTACTTTGGAAACCTTCAAAGCAGCATCTTAAAAGCCCTGTAAGAGCAGCTGGGCTCATCCTCTCTCCGGATCACCACGCTGCCTAATTCCTCGTCCTTATTTGTGGTGTCAGAACATATCTGGGAGCTCAGGCCCATTTGTCAAGCCCCCAGGCCAGCAGCCAAGCTCTGAGTGCGTGGCCAGCCCTTATTTGTGCATGTTCTCCCCACACGCAAGGTTTGGTTCGAACAATGAAAACAGCGCTGGCCATGAAAAAAACCCCTCAGCGTTCTCAGGGCCGAGGCCTTGAAGGGTTTTTTCCTACCCTGCATGGGAAAAACCCCACGGACAAACTTCAAACTCATATTTCAGCTGGTTGTTCATGCAGTGCCAAGCGTGGCTGAGCTGGTGAGAACTTGGCATTTTCCTGGGGTTCCGTCTCTGTCCCCCGAGTGCCCAGCAGGCTCCTGGGGATCTGTGCTTGGCAACAGAGCCCCTTGACTCTTTCATGAGAGGCTGGCGAGGAAGGAAAGGGCTCCTGGATGCTCCTTCCTTTGGAAATTGCAATTTTCAAAACCCCTGAGGTGGATCCCAGCTGGGTTATTTCTCCCTGGAGAAAAGAAGGCTCCAGGGAGAGGCCATTGCAGCCTCCCAGTGTTTGAGGGAGGCCTGTAAGAAAGTGAGGGAAAAACTTTTTGGCAAGATCTGTTGTGACAAGAGAAGGGGTCATGGATTTAAACAGAAGGAGGGTTGATAGAGATTGGATATAAGGAGAAAATTCCTACAGTGAGGGTGGGGAAACACTGGATCAGGCTGCCCAGAGGTGGTGGATGCCCCATCCCTGGAAAGCTTCAAGGCTGGGTTGGATGGGGCTCTGAGCCACCTGAGCTTGCTGAAAGTGTCCCTGCTCTCTGCAGGGGGTTGGACTGGACAGTCTTGAAAGACCCTTTCCCACACAAATAATTCCATGATTCTCCTCTCTCTCTGTGCCTGATGGTGACCGGGCTCAGGGGAAAGGGCTGAGGAGCAGCTCTGCCTCTCCCAACCCAGACATCCCCGTGTGTTCCCTCTTTGCTGAGCTTGCACAGAAGGCGAGGCTGCAGGATGTGATGTATTTAAATATATTCTGCATTTCTGATGGTGGCTCCACAGCTTCCCCCCCAGCTTCCTGCCTGACTCCTCGGGAAGAGTGGGGGCACAGGGAGGGGCACGGGGGCTTCCCTCTGCACCCTCCTGCTGGCACCAGGGACTCCTCCTGCCCCGCTCCCTCCGCAGGGAGCAGCCCTGGAGCTCTGTGTGGCTCCTGTGCCAGGTCTCACCATTGTCACCATCGTCCCAGGGGGCCCTTCAGGGCTGGGAACAGCTGGCAGAGCTGGAGGCGAGGTGGCTGTGTGTGAATAACCCAGGGCAGGTTCGCTCTGGTGCCTGGGGCTGCCTCAGCCCTGCAGGCCTGGCCCCGTTCTAAGGCTTGGCTTAGGGAGGCTGAGTTTGGCTCCTGGGTCCGGTGTGTCCATGAGCCAGGGCTGGGAAGAGGTGCTGATGCCTGAGAGAGGGAGGCTGCCCAGAGCAGAGGCCAGACAGGATTCAGAGAATAAACTGGGGATTTATTGCAGGGCCTTCAATAGGGACACCTCGGGCAGGCAGAGCCTCTCCGGGAGAGGCCACACCCAAGATGGACCCCGGGGCACGAGTTTGCTGCACTTGGATCAGTTTGGATCCATTCCCAGATCAGGGTTCATTCTCCAATGACAATTTCAGGGGATGATGGAATTGAGCCCAAGTCTGTCCTCCCTTTTAGAGGCTCCGTTTCCATCTTTGGGGGCCTGAAACAGCAAGGTGTCCTTTAGTCCAAGCCTAGAGTGGATTTGTTCTGTCTAACTAGAATATGAGAACAGGAGCTCACAGACTGTATGGAGCTTTAGAGTTACACGCTAAAGTAGTGCAGGATTTGAAAAATACAAAAGCTAAGTGCAGCTCCAGGCAGATGTGCAGCTCCAGGGCTCCTGTGCTGCTCCAGGGCTCCTGTGCTGCACCCCTGGGACCCCCAGGAGCTTTGGGGTGGCAGGAATGCCCCTGCACATCTGACCCTCCTGCTGGAGGCAGCATGTTGTATTTCCATAAAATCAAATCTCCCCGTTTAATGATCTGAAAGGGGTGCACGGAGCTTTCTTGGCAATGGCGGTTCCTTATCTAATATTTCCATTGTTTGCATAATGGAACAGCAAACATTCCTCCAAAGGTTACCCAAACACAAGCATCTCGAATGAATGGCTGAGATTTTTCTCTGTGATAAGTCCAATTTCATTGCTGGTTTTGTTTCTGGGCTCTGGCATGTCGTGCCACTTGCTGATTTACTTTGGCTTTGTTCATTTGCTTGTGGAGAGCTAGGGAGATATTGCATGATGCATTTTTCCCATAAAGCTTTGGGAAAAAAAAAAAAAAGAAGAGGTACCTGCTCCTTTGAGAATCCTAAATGGCTCGCAAAAAGGTTCTCTGTGAGTAACAGAGCTTTAAAGGAGGGCCAGGAAAGGCAGAAAGTGAGTGAGTGTCTTCTGCCTTTTCTATTAGGCAGCATCAGAGATTTTCTGAGGTCGGTGCTGATTTATTTATGTGATTACCCAGGACATCATCTTCCTTTCAATGATTACCTTACCTCAGCAGGTGCAACACTTAGGAAGGAGGCTCTTTTCATGTGAGCTGAATTCCCCTTTTCCCTGTAAGACAGCGCATTAAATCCATGCAGGCCGTGTGCACTGACCACAGCCAGACGTTCTGCTCTTGTACCTCAGATTTAAATGAACAGAGCAAGAAATGGGTGTGAGATTTTATTTTTTTTTTGCACCTATTCTGCACAGGACTGGTGTTTGCTCATTGTAGTGAGCTCAGTTACAACTCCAGTGTGTCGTAAGTCACAGGAAATCCTGGCCCAGCAGCTTTCTGTTGTTCTTTCCCTCTCTGCAAGGAGATTATCACAGGTCAGCATTCTCCATCACGTGCTGTGCCCCAGGTTCCCCCTTGATCTCAGTGCAGTGATGCAATAGAGGGAGTCAAGCCCTTTCTGCACGATTAATGAGCGATGGAAAGTGTTGCCGTTCTGTGGGGCAGCTGATAAAGCTGTAATCTCATTCTCAGGAGTCGTGGTTTGGGTTTGTTGGCATAATCAGCTCGTTCATTGTGTGAGGAAAAGATGAGGCCGGGCCTTCAGCGTAATGGGCACGGCGTGCATAAATACAGGGGAAGTGATCCTTGTATTCCGTGGGAGCTGCGTCAGCTGTGCCAGGGAAAACTGGGATTGCGCTGGTGCTGCTCCCTCGGGAAAAGGGAATTGGGCCTTTGCTTGGAGGATCAAACAGGGCTCACTGGGATCTGGTGCCAAAGTGGCTCCTGGGCTGGGGAAGGCAGAGCTGGAGATTGGGTCAGTGATGGCAAAGAAAGCCCTGAAGGGAGGGGTGGCTGCGGCCTTTCCTTGGGGTGTCTCCATGCTGGGGAGGCGACAGGACTGCGGAGGAATCCATCCTTGGGGAATGCTGCCCTCGTGGGGTACTGCGGGGCCCAGAATCCATAAATACCTATGGACTGTCGGCCCTGAGGGAGAGCTGATTTATCTTCGTTTTGTTCTTGTTTTGAGAAGGCTGCAGGAAGAAAGCAAAGTCCATTACACCAAATGGATAATCCAATCGATGGAGCCGGTGTGCCCTTGGTGGAATGAGGCTTTACCTTTGCAGCGTGTCAGAGACTGAGAAGGGGTTTTTCTGCCTTGTTTTGTCGGTGCCCTGTGAAAGCAAAGAGTTGCCCTGCGGTGGCTTTGTCCTGGTGGGACTGGCCCTACTGGGAGAGCACAGCTCTTAATTCACTGTTTCAGCTGACACTTAAAGCAGTGCAAAAACCTGCTCCTTTAAAACCCCACCTTAAAATGAAGAGATAAAACAATTGCTTGAATCTCTGTTAGTTGCCAAGTGCCACTGCTAGCAGCGCTGCTGCTTCCAGCTGAACCAGGGAAATTGGGAAATTTTGCTGCTAAAACTTTTGTAAGGATCATCTGTGGGTTGGACAGATGAGGACAAAGCCATTCCTCACAATAATGAAATGTTGAATTTTGTTTTACTTTTATTCAGCTTCGCATTCCTGTGTTTTCTTGAAAGAGGATTGTGCTGTTTGGTTTTGGATAAAATGGGGCAGTGGCTTCAACGTGCAAGTCTGAGCTCAGCAGCCCTGCAAGAGGAGTTAGCAGAGCACTGCTTGCAATTAATTAATGATTAAATGGTCATTTTTCTTTTGAAGATAACTTATATCAGCAGACCTGGGATAAGAACAGTGTCAGGTGCAGTAATGATTTCCTGCCTCCTTTCCCTTTGGCAATTACTGCTCACCCTTCAAATCCGGACTGTTCAAATTTACTGTTTCCATTTGTTTCCCGAGAAGTCAGAGGTTGGTGTTTGACATGCCTGTTATTTAGAAAGGTGAGTGCGAAATAAAGCCAAATATGTATTTTTGGCAGTCAGCTCAATGTGCTTCCAAGACAAACACATCTGCACTCCCTCGGCGCAGACTTCCTTTGCTGTGCTACACTCAGAGTTCCTGACTTGCCTTCTAAGTATCTCTAGAAATTATTTCTCCTCTGGCTCCAGGAGTTATTTTTTTTTTCACATCTGTGTAGGTGTTCTGGAAGCTGTGCTTGAGCTCCTGAAAGGTGTAAGGACAAAGCAGCCTCCCCAACATCCTGAAAAGCTGGTGATTACCTCAGCCATAAAGAACCCATTTCCACAGAGAATAGGTGACATTCCCTGGCACGGCTTTCAGCAGGGTAGAGTAACTTCCTTTTTCACTTTTAGAGGAGGGAGAAACCCTTTCTGAATGCTCATTATAAACCCTTTTCCCTATCCCTGCCTCGGAGCTGCTAAAACAATGCGTTTCAATGTCCCCTCCTAATTGCCAGTCCAGAACTTGGCAGCGCAGCCCCGGATCCTGCGAAGTGCAGAGGATTTCTGTTGTGTAATAGAAATAGCTGGGTGTATGGAGCTGCTATTTCGGTAACAATAGCATTTACTAGCCCTTGTTTCCTCTCTGCTTTCAAATGAAATCCTCTGGGGACTGCAGATTCTCTTTTCCTGTGTGGATTGTGAGTTCTGCTAAGGCTCGCAGCCCTGAGCTTCCTTCCACGGGCTCTGCTGCTCCTTTGATTATTCCTTTTGCATTTTATGTTGATCTCTCCTCCCCAGCACTTTCCACAGAGGAGCAGTCTATTTCAGTGCGAGGGCAGCTTGGGTAGGTACAGCCCTCTGAGGCACAAAAACTCTGAAAAAATGAGCGTTGGGAAGGAAAATGGACAAAATTTGTGGAGTAGTTCAAAAGCTGTCTGGATTCTTTTCCTCTGATTAGCATTGGAGATGAGGGAAAAGAGGGAACAGCCCCCTCCTCTCCAGGTGTGCTTCAAAAGGTGAGCTTGCCCTTGGAGGAGGCACAGGAGGAGGAGAAAAGAGAATTTTCTCAAAGCATCCATGAGCTGCAGCAGGATTTCACTTTGCCTCCGGAAATGAGGGCACAGCTCCTGTGCTGTGGAGGACGAATGTCTGGGAATGCTTTGGAATTGCAGGGCACTGTGCAGTTACAATCTTAGCACAAACACTAGTCTGGGCACCTCAGAAAGTTCTTTGCTTCAACATTACAGCAAATCCCCTTTTTTTGCACCATTTTTCTGGCAGTCTCAATTTTTCCCCTCAGTTTGGAGGCTTGGGTGGCACTGGGGACACCCCGTGGGTTTTCTTGGGTTTGCCTCACTCCAGCCATGTGTTGGCCACTTCCCTTTCCCTGGCACAGCAGCTCGGTTTAAAGGAATGATCATTCAATTCCGAGCCACTGGTGTTTTCTCTTTCCTAATTTGCTTTTTCTTGCTTTTTAATTACGCCCTGAAGTGGTTTTGCCTTCGTTAAAAAAGCCCTGCAGTGACAGGAATTGCTGCATCACATCATCGTCCTGCTTTGCCAGCGGGGTCATGACTCTTGCCTGGTTTTCCATGGATGGCAAAGGTCATCCAGCTTGGCACCTGCAGCCAAAATCTCTGCCTGTCCCTCAACTGTGGTGTCACAGACTTTTAGAAAACCCTGGAGAAAATCCCTCCTGTTTGTCATAATGAATCCAAAGCGTGCAGAGGCCAGAACCTGTGATTTTCTCAAATTATTGAATTTTTACTGAGAGAAAAACCTCAAAAAACTTTAAATCCCGCCCCGTTTCCTGCAGAAATATGGTGTAAACTTGGGAAACTCTGGAATTATTCAGGTGTGCTCCCCTGCTGGCTCTGTGCAGCTCTCCCGTGGGGTGCTGGGTGCCCGGGCTGCTCCTTTGTTCCATTGTTTTCTCAAGCCCCAGTGAGTTTTTGGGTGTGTGGGGCCCTGCAGGGACAGGGTGACAGAGCTCCCCTGCCTCCCCTGGGCGCCTGTCGAGGTGTTCAGGACAATTTGCTTTCCAGGCTCCAGACACAATGATCTGAGGGGCCCACGGTGGTAAATTATAGGTGATTATCGGTGGTAAATTGTAGGTGATTATCAGTGCATCAAACAGGAGACACGATGGCACCAAAATCCTCCAAAAATGGGGAAAAATAACCCTAATACTGTCTTTTTAGTGTTAGTAATGCATTATTTTATTCTTGGCCCTAAGGTGAGTGGCTGACAGTCCCAGCCTCCACACCAATGCTGATACAGAACTTTTCCACTTATTTATGCATTTTGAGCAACAAAATTAACATTCATTGGTTATAAGTGACATGATTCTCTTCATTAATTAATATTCTATCCTCTATTGGTTATTGATTTCTCACTCTTCATGCTCATTTGGTCCCCATTCTTTAGTCCTTTTATCATCTTTTTCTCCAGCTTTCTAGGCCTTAATCTCCCCTGCATCCTTGGTTACTCCAACAAAAGTCTCTGAAGAAACTTAACTAGTGCTGGCTAAAAGTGGGCACTGTTTGTAGTTAGTTAAAACAACTAATTAAAAATTAGTTAGGAGAGTTATATAATTTCCAACAATTCAGTGCAACATGAGGCTGTTACGTGAGAGTTGTAGTTGGCCCTAGGAAGATAAATGTGCTTATTTTTGGTGCCTTGTCCATCTGATGATTCCGAGCTCCGGGTGCTGAATGACTCTGTAAATCAATTTTTAAAATTTGCAGCTTGCTAAGGAAATTCTGTGAATGTGTTGCTGGGTTTGTTCCTGAGGAAGTTTTAGTGGTTGTGTTACATCTCCTGCTGCTTTTCTTGCTTATAAATGTGGAACCTCCTGTGCTGCAGGCCCCAAAGAAAAACCCATAACCTGGAGCCTCAGTGATGCCTCAAGGGCTGGTACAAACCCGAGGCAGCCCCAGCAGCGCAGGGCAAAGGGCATTCCCTGGGTTTAATGGGATCCCAGGGACACAACTCGGCCCAGGTGGGAACAGCCGAGCAGCACCCCCGGGTCCAACGCGGATCCAATTGGATGGAGCTCAGCAATGAGCAGATCGACCTCAAATCCCCAGTGAGGAACTGAACAAATGAGGGAACTGTCCCCCATTCTAATGACCCCCCCAAGGGAGACTCCAGCCCAGCTGAACAAACCTGTTGCAGAGAGGAGGCTCCGGGCAAGGCTGGAGCCTCTGCTTTGGAGACACTCGGGATGTTCCGTCTGCTCCCCTCAGAGAAGCCCCAAGCTGAGCTCAATCTCAGCCCCCAAGGGTTCTCCACATGTAGGGCTGAGGGACAGGGAGTGTTTGTGAAGGGGACAGGGCAAGGGAAAGGGGATAAAAATGTATAAAAGGGGGATAAAAATGGATAAAAAGGAGATAAAAAGAAAAGGCAAAAATCGTCAGGCATCACAGAAGTGAAGCCTCATCCAAACCCGTGACACACAGAGGGATGTGACAATCTGTGGTGTTGGCAGAGGAATGAACCCTTTTAGCTGAGGAGGGGCCGAGGGTCACTTGTGTGTCCTGCGAGGAGCTGTCCCTGCTGGGCTGCTCGTGGTTAACGCTGCGGCACAGCCGGGCCCATTTGATCCACAGGAAATATCCCCTGGCAGAAGTCAGCAAACTCCAATTCCCATTCCCTGTTTGAAGTGACCGCTCAGCAGAGGACAAACACACCCAGCTTGTTAACGTGTGTGTTAATTAACCGCTGCTCCAAAACACCCCGCGTGTGTGCAAGCTGAGAGTGAGCTGGATTCACCTTTGGGTTGGACATTAAATAAATGTCTTTGAAAAAACAGATTTTGTTCCTCCAGCCCTGAACAGTGTGCACAGTAAGAGATGTGGAGAGTCTGAAAAGATTTAAAAATAACTTTTTAAAGGATAATTGGTTTAGCATTTGCAACAGATGAGGGCTCTTAAGGTAAAATCCGTGTTTTGGGGTTTTTTTCTTCACTGAACCTCGATGTTATTTTTAATTCCTGATGTTAATCCTGTTTAACAGGGCTATCACCGTGGCATGTTTTGCCATGAGGTGCTGGCAGCTCCTTTTGCTGCCCCACTTTTCCCAAAGTCTCGATGCTGACACCGACGTCTCCGCGGCTCAGGGCTGAAAACCGCAGCGCGAAATCGGGTGGGACTGGCTGAGGGGTGGCAATCCTGATTTTCCTACACGGGAAATCTGCATTTCTGCTCGTCCCTATGGATGCTGCCACGCTCAGGTGCTGCTGCAAGGGACACCTCAGCTCCTCTCTGCCTGGGGGTGTCCCTGGGCACACCCAGCCCTGCTGTGGGGTCCCCTCCAGCCGCTGTTCCAGGCGCTGAGGGATTTGGAATTAACTGAGGGATTTGGAATTGATGCCCTGAATCTGGGCCCCAGTTTGCAATCCCCTGGATTTCTTGTTGTTGTCACTATTTCACTGTGATTCAGGCAGATTTCCCTCCCCTCTTACCTTTATTTTGAACCTTTTAACTCCCACAGTTGCCTAAAAGTTCTGAATTTCATTTGAGGGACTTCTTCAGCCTTCCTTAAATCTTCCTTAAAAGATTCGGTTGCAGGATTTTTTTTTCCCTTTGAGAGGAATTTTTGCCAGCTTCATTTCAATTTGGGAGGTGAAAGGAAGGGAATAGACTCCAGCCTGTTATAATTTTGAATTATTTTGCAGAATTTCATTCCGTTATTAAAAATTGAGGGCGCATCTCAGCTGCCTGGGACTGCCCAGGGAAGTTGTAGCCTTGGTGGATTTTGCAAGGACTGGTGGAGGCTGAGAGAAACAACAAAAATATCTAAACAATAAATAGCTAGGAGGTATTTATTCATATTGCAAATTACCCACGTTTTGTTGTGTTACTGAGCAACTGCAGATGTTGGGGTGAGTGACCAGCGATGACAGAAACGTTGCCCTGATAAATCTGAGTAATCTGATTGCCCTGCCATGAATATCTGCATTTTCCACTTTTAAAATTCAGAATAACGTTCCCTCTTGTGGACTCTTCCACGTCTGATTTTATGCTTAAGGACAACCTGAAGAAACAAATGCCAAAGTCCTGTTCTGTTGTGATTTCAGACCAGACCATTCTTGGTTCAGTTTTCTTTGCTTTGTTCTATTATTCTTTGATTACAATTTCTTTGCAGATACAGATTTCCTTTATTGGTCATTTGCTTTCTGTTTATATTTGTTTGGGGAGTGGTTTTTGGTTTTTGTTGTTTGTTTTTGCTTGGTTGGTTGGTTTTTATTTTGGTTTTGTTTGGTTGGTTGGGTTTTTGTTTGTTTGGTTGGGGTTTTTTGTTTGTTTTTAGGGTATGTTTTTGTATTTTTTGTGGGTTTTTTGTTTTGTTTTGTTTTTTCCTTGTTTGTTTGGGATTTTTTGTTTTGTTTTTTTTTTCCTACTGCTTCCTGATGGCCTTAAATATCTCTGATTTTGGACTGGGTGTGAAATCACCCTCCTGGCCTCAGGTAGTTCTTCTTCCTTCACCAACCCCAAGCGTTTGGAGGTGCCCCTCTGCTTTCAGATATTGTGTGAGGCATTTGTCCTGTCTGACCTTGGTCCTTTGGGCAGAACCGCGTCTCCTTTACCTGCTCTGCCCCATTTTTCCTGTTTGAATTTGGCCCTTTGGGCAGGGCTGTGCCTCCCTTATCTCTCGGGTTGTTCTGCTGAGAATCTTTTGAGTGTCTGGGTGGTTGTGACCCCATTAATTCCTGGCAGCAGCCTCAGCGCTCACTGTTAAAAACAAAAAGTTCAGAGTGACTTTAAATAAATCTATTTGAGATGTTAAATACATTGATAATTACAGGGTAGGCGCATTGAACGAGGAACTTGGTGGCCTTCTGCAAAAGGATGCGCCAGTTTCCAGCTGAAATTATTTTAAGGCCAGCAGAGATCTTCACACTGGGCTTGCGGCTTTAAAAAGAAAAAAAACCAAAACCCACTCCAACCCCAAATTACACAGTGATTTTCATACCGTTTAAAATTAGATCAGGTTTTATTTCTGAGTCTTTGAAAAAAATTGGGGTTGCTCTTTGCTGGAAAGGCTGTCAAGAGAAGTATTTGTGTAAGAAATTAATTTTGAAAACTTCTGCCTGTTTTCACTGGGTGAGATAATTAAATGTAAAAGTTCCAGGCTGAAATTCGGTATTTTAAATGACAGGGAAGATTGGCTACTTGTGTTCCTGTTTCCAGACATGCAAGAATTGGGTTTTGTTTCATTCTCTCCCCTGATTTAACCCTTATTTTATTCACATCAAAGATAAAATTTCTATTTCTTTCTTAAGCAAGATAATTTAAATTTTTCACTTTTGGGCAAGAGTTTTCAATACTTTCTAGAAAAGATATTATTAATTTAACATTCAGGGCTTTTGAAAAAGTCTTTTTAAGTGATAAACTTTTATAATATTGTTCAAATTAATGGATTCTGGTGCTTTGACTCTTTGGCCAACTGCAATAATCTACCCAGTCTGAGAAATCAAGATGTAATTATTAAAAAAAAATGAGTTGTTAAAATACTTTCATATCATGATAATTGGTTTTGATGGGAAAAGATTGAAGGTGATAAGGTGCAATATTAGCGGCCACTCTTCTGTTTGAAATATCTTTATTTAAAGTCAGCTCTCCCCTACTTCAGGCTGCTTGAAAAGTGCTCAAGGTAATTTTGGTTTGAGAAGTGGGAGGAGCTCTGGAATGGCAATTTACAGAACCTTAATTAATGGTGCTGAGTTCAGCCAGGGAGCTCTCCTGCTGCTGAACAGGGACGTTCTCCCAGGACTTCTGTACAAATCCAAATTTATTCCAATGCTCCTGCTTTTCCCACTGTCCAAAATCACAAAATTCTGATTGTACCTAATCCTCGAAAACAGAGGAAGCGAAAGGAAAAAAGAATGATTTAAAAGCAGCCAAAAGGGTTGAAAAATACCACAGCCTGCAGTGCATGGGAAGGAAAGGAAGTGTTGGGAAGTGAAAAGTTTGGAAAATCCAAGGGTTTCGCCACGTTTCCGACCGGGAGCTGCGCGAGTGTTTGCAGCGCGCGCTGGCGGGAGCCGGGACAGGACAGGAGTGAGGTGTGACACTCGGGACAGAGTTCCCTGCCTGGAAAGCCGGGTTTATTTTATTTACTGGTTGATTTACTGGTTTATTTACTGGTTTATTCTCTGGTTTATTCCGTAACCCCGCGGCTCATTAATGGGCACTGGTGGGAGCTGGGGCAGGAAAGGAGTGAGGTGTGAGGCTCAGGACAGAATTCCTTCCCTGGAAAGCCTGGTTTATTTTATTTACTGGTTATTTACTGGTTTATTCGCTGTTTTATTTACTGGTTGATTTACTGGTTTATTCAATAACCCCATGGCTCGTTAACGGGTGCTGGCGGGAGCTGGGACAGGACAGGAGTGAGGTGTGAGGCTCAGGACAGAGTTCCTTCCCTGGAAAGCCTGGTTTATTTTATTTACTGGTTGATTTACTGGTTTATTCACAGATTTATTTACTGATTTATTCACTGGTTTATTCAGTAACCCCACAGCTCATTAACGGGCACTGGCGGGAGCTGGGACGGGACACGAATGAGGTGTGAGGCTCGGGACAGAGTTCCTTCCCTGGAAAGCCAGGTTTATTTTATTTACTGGTTGATTTACTGATTGATTTACTGGTTATTTACTGGTTATTTACTGGTTTATTCACTGGTTTATTCAATAACCCCACAGCTCGTTAACGGGCGCTGGCACGCAGACCTAATTAACGAGCACGGCCGTGTCTTTTCAGAGGTGATGCCGTGCTCGGTATTGACTCAGTGTTCGTGGGTAAGGTGAGCTGGCAGGACAATTAATTAATTAATTACTGCATCCATCCCCGTTATCAAAGGCCCATGGTCCTCTTCTGTAGCTGGGGCTGCGCTGGGAGCTCTTAGCAGGAAATGTAAAGGCAAATTCCACCTGTTTGGTTCCTGTTTGGCTGTGATTTGTGGGGTGAGAGCAGCTCAGGTTGTGCAGAAAGGCTCCACCATTTGCATGATCTCTGCTGTCGGTGTAATTCATGGAGGAAAAATTGTTGGAGGTTGGTTTGGGTTTTTTTCAATGTTTATTTTGGGTTTTTAATTGAATTTTTCAGACAAAATTGCGTCCCCGGGTACAGCCACCTAAACCCCCAGGTGTGCCTGTGGGGTTGGGACAGCGGGGTCCTCATGAATGTGCAAAATCCAGTCACCACCACTGCTCTGAACTGACAGCAACATTGCTCAATTTTTACTCAAATTAACTCTTTTGTGCCAAAGGGCTGGGCCCAAGGTGGCTCCTGAGGGATGAGTTTCCTTTCCCAGGAGGGTTTTCTGTTAAATAAAAGAACCGAGGCCTGGTCCTCTATGAAAAACTGGGTTTATATTTCTTTAGCTATGCCAGAATTCATTCACTTGCATCTATTTTTTCTGGGAATCTGTTGCAATTTCCAGCTTGAGTCTGCTGCTCATG
Organism: Pomatostomus ruficeps; assembly: GCA_013400735.1. Lineage (NCBI taxonomy): Eukaryota > Metazoa > Chordata > Aves > Passeriformes > Timaliidae > Pomatostomus > Pomatostomus ruficeps. The sequence goes on along the minus strand of VYZT01007690.1, from coordinate 6,728 downwards.
CTCCTTTTGGGAGGTGTCCTTAGAGTCTCCCCTAATCCTTTTGGGATAAGAAGTTCCAGCCCACAGAACCACTCCAAGGTTCGACCTTTCCCTAAATCTGAAGCAGCAGCCGATAAACGTCACTTTGCCATCACCCGAAGAGCTGACAGCTTTATTCCAATTATTTTAATAAAACAACCCTGAACTACCTAATTGCCAAAATAGAGCCCAAATGAGAGTGGCAGAGCAGCAGCTTCAGAGGAAAATTTGCAGGTGTGGGTTAATTGTATAAAAAAATGACATTTGATGGGGTAAAAAGGCTTTTCCTCAGTGCCACTTTAACTTAGTTTTGTGTGTTCTGCTCACTGCAGTTTAATGTGCTGCCAAACTGCCTCGAAAATTGTTTTTTTGCTCCCACTTTGACTGCTGGTGTCCCAAAATAGCTACTTTTTTTTTCTCTTCAATCCAGGTGTTTGTGTTTAGATGGAGTGAAAATTTAATCTTTCCCTCAGAATATCTTCTGTAAACACTCACAGTGCTATTAATGTTGTACACATGATGTTTTTATAGTATCTAGCTCTGAAAAGGAACATTTTAAAGTGGATTTGATTGCAGTTGCTCATCTATTTCCACCCATTTTCTGGCAAAAAACCCCACAGAATCTTCAACAGCAATAACACCCTTGGAAAAGGAAATGATTATTGAAATTATTGAAATTATTGAAATGCTTAAGAACTTCTGGGAACCAGAATTGAAAAGAAACTTTATTAAAATGTATATAAAAAGAAATTGGGTGATCATTCCGTGAAGCATGTTACCATTTCCAGCTGACTAAAAACCTGGAAGATATTTTTATTTTAAAAGATTGCAGAAGGAGAAGGAAGGCAGAACATAGGTCATAGGACACAGTGGATTCCCAAATTATTTCCTTTAATGGAAAAACACAAACCAGAGCTTTTCTAGAGAACCTGGGCTGTTTAGAAGGCTGTGGTAACAAAATCAGCCTCATCTGTGGAATGCTGTGTTTGAAGGAATTGCCCACAAAAATCCAGGTGTGCGGAGAAACGAGGACGTGGATTTATTTTGAAATCTCACCGTGGTCAGTGCTGATGATGAATTTGGTTTTGAGCAGTGCAGGGATTGTCTCTGCCAACACAGAGGCAGCAGAGTGCATTTCAAACGCTGGAAATATTGCCCTGGTTTGATAAAGTAGCTCTTGCTCCTCGTTTGAGTGCTGGTACTTCACAAATTCGAGCTGCCCTGCACAGAAGGGAACACATTTTACCGTGGCTGTGGTGTTTTCACTCTGACACAAAGCACCTGCCTCCAACAAGGTTCTGAAGGAGCTTTTCTGTCACGGAAATATTGGAGATGCTCCTGCCATTCAAAAATAAAAAAACAAACGGAAGGGAATGACAAGAAATAGAGATTTTATAACAGACAACTAAACAAGTCCTGGGACAGCTGTAAGAGAGTTGAACTGACACCTGGAATAGTTTAACAGAGGTAAACCTGCATCAACCACCAGGTGAAAACATCGATTTCCTTGGCAAGGAGGGGTTCTGAGTGTGGGCTGTGGATTAGCAGTAATCACCGCTGCTCTTAATTGGCAGCAGCATTGCCCAATTTATTATTCAAATTTACCCTTCTGTGCCACAGGGCTGGGCCCAAGGTGGCTCCCGAGGGATGAGTTTCCTTTCCCAGGAGGGTTCTCTGTTAAATAAAAGAACCCAGGCCTGGTCCTGCAGGAATCCTTATATAGTTTTATACTCAAGTGATACGAAGGTATACATACTTATATATATATTTATATACCTTTATATTGCTTTAGCTATGCCAGAATTCATTCACTTGCACCTACTTCACAGCTGGGAATCCGTTGCGATTTCCAGCTCAAGTCTGCTGCTTGTACTCCTCCTTTTGAGGGGTGTGCTTGGAGTTTCCCTTTATCCTTTTGGGATAAGAAGTTCCAGTCTAGAGAAACACTCCAAGGTTTGGTCTCGTCTGAGTGACTTTTCTGACTTCTGAGGGTTTCCGTGGCTGATCTGAGCTCTGGCCAGGGCAGAGCAGGGCAATAACTCAGGAATCTCCTGGTTTGAGGAGGATCAGGCGCAGGTAGGGTTTGAGAGAGCAAGGGCTGCCCTGCATTAGGGAATAATCAAATTCTGGCTGTCTGGGGCTGTTTCATTTCCATGTGCACTCTGCTGACCTGTAAATGGAAGGCAGAGACCTTCACAAAACCCGCAGCAGCTTCTGCTCTCAGCTGCACAGCCCAGGGATCTTTGGGGTGATCCCAGTTCCCAAACTGGTGCCAGCCCAGCTCGGGGAGCGCTGGCCTGGCTGGCCAGGAGCGAGCAGGGATCAGTGTGTGGCTGTTTCTTCTTGTCCTGGACAGAACGGGGACCTTTCTGCCATTTAGAGATGAGATTTTCATCCCAGGGGATCAACAGGGCCGTTTTGGTGCCGAGGTCTGGAAAAATCCCCTACAAGTCCAGTTTTAGAAGTGGTTTTAGAGTCCCAGCAGCTGTGCAGCACTGGCCTGATGTTGTATCTGAAAAGACTTCAAAGGAAAAGGGGTCACATTACACATCTGCGTGAGCAGATGATGTGTGCGGCATCGCTTCCCAAGATGTTGTCATTTTTACTTTGTGGTTTTGTAGGAAATCAAAAAAGCGCTGGAAAACGTTGAAGTTTTCCAGCTTTCAGAGCTGCTAATTGTTACAAGGGACAAACTCAGCACTGTGGTGATCGGGAATTACTCCCCAGAGGCTTTCCTGGAAGGAGAATCTTGTGTTTTGACTGTTTTGCTCAGATCATATTTGCAATGATGTTTTTCATCTGTCGGTTCAAAACTCCAGGCAGCTTTGCTTCCTTCTTCATTCCAAGTAACCGATGAGTTGCTGGGAATTCTGAATTATAATTTTTATGAACAGAGATGTCCTGAGTTTCAAACCTTCATCTGCTTTTCTCTCCATCTTTGCCCTCTGCTCAGCCAAAATTGCCCTTTCTGTGGTGCCCTCAGGTGTCTTGCACAGCCAGAGATTGTTCCAAGCTGTGGTTTTCCCTGGAAATGTTCTGTGAAACCTGGGATGGTGAATTATAGATAAGTGCACCTGAGAGGGCTGAGGTGTCCGTTCCCAGAATTTTCTGGTGAAAAAGATGCCTGGAGAAAATGGTGCCTTTAATAATTTAGAAAGCTGGGCTGGGCATGAGGTGTCCTTGGCGTGCAGAACATCAATATTGCTGCTGGCTGGGCATGTCCAGGACAATTTCCACCTGAGGAAGCCGCAGGACTCTCCTGGAAGGCAAAAATTGTTTTTGTGGAGTCTTTTCAGAATATCCTGATTGCAGCTTGTTACTTGAAATTGGGGAGATTTTATTTCCAGTGTGAGGTACCAAGGGGTTGCTCTGGAATCAGGGATTTCAGTGTGGGAACAGAAAACATTTCCAGTGCCTCTCCAGGTCGTCCACAGCAACTTTGTTTGAACATTTTTCTCATTTTCAGTCAGGTTATATCCCCTCATTAATATTTGATGTGGGGAGATCAGCATTTGCAGTAATTTATGTGCAAAAAGTTTATGTTCATGTCTAAAACTCGGATAATGAGTGGTTTCAGAGGGAAAGTAGAAATGCCACATTTTCTAATGAAGCCTTTTTATCTGCTAGGACATGAGACAAACATTGTTTTCTTTCACATAAACATTTCAGTTGCTCAGGAATAAAGAGAGCCATAGGTTTGCATTTTACAGCAAAATATGGAATTACTTTCAAGAAGCCCCCTTAGCAGCCTTGGAAATGAGAGGGGAATAGAACCCTTGGATATTGTTATTAACCCTTGTGTATCATTATTAATTATTATTATTAGCCATGATATCTACAGGAAAAGTAAATTTTTTCCATCACATATTCAGCATCATCACAGTTACCAACAAATTAAGACAGGATCGGTGGCAGTTCCTGTTCTGGCAGCTGATTTTGCTTTAAAGTTTTAATTCTGTGCACAAGTGTAAGGTGTAATTCTGATGAACCCTGTAATATTCTGCTTTTATTCCGTGCTGTATTCCCCAAATCCTCATTGTTTACAGGCAAGGGGCAAAGCAATGTGCCAGCAATGTGGAACAAAGGTGAATAAAGTCAAAGATTCTGTTTCAGTACATGAGCATTTCTCTTTTGTAGGCCTCATAATAAAAAAGATTATTTGTTCAATTAATTTCCAAGAACAACTTACTATTATTCTGGTAATTCTTAGCTTCACCCTGCGTGCAAAATTCTCGCTGAAAGCTTTTTATGTGGAGAAACAATTGCTCTTTGTGTATTAGAATCCGTGTTGCAGTTGACGATAACAATGTTATCTTTATTAAATTTCCTTGTTATATGTTTTGATTTATAGCCCTCCATAAATCCTCGTTTTAAAGCAACCTCTGATCTGGTGCTTTTAGTGCTCCCATGCTGATACTAAAATGTGGGCTAAAATAATAGAGAATTCCAGCTGTAATCCTGAATCATGGGAACTGGAAATTCGGAGAGATCAGTACTGAGCAGGCAGCCGAGCATTTCCCGGGGGGATTCTTTCTGTGGAATTTTAATATTCTAGGACACGGCAATTTTTCATTCCTTTCAGCGTTTTTGCTCAGGTGTTAAAGGACGATTTTCAGGATAAATAGTGAGAGTTTGGGGCCAGGCTGTCTTGGGGTCAGATCCTGCTCTGCACAGTGCAGGGTGTTTGGGGTTCTCTGAGGGATCTGTGCCCAATCCGGCACCAACCTGGGGCTCCTTCCCAGGCTGTGAGAGTCCTCAGCGAAGCTGAAATCCCTGGAAATTCACCTTGGAGTGCCTGGCCCAGCCGTGCTATAAATACCTGAACCAGGCCAGGCAGCTCAGGTGTCCTGGGCTGGAGCGCTCCTGAGGAAATATTGATGTGCTCTGAGACACTTGGGAAGGGAAGGGAAGGCTCCAGCTGGGTGTGGTGCCTTGGAGTGGCTGCCTGAAACAGAGAAATTAGACAAAATTAAGAGAATAAAAATGGGTATTTATTGAAGGGCCTTCAATAGGAATACCTCAGGCAGTCAAAAGCCTTTTTTGGGAGAGGCGACACCCAAGATGAACCACTGGTCCTTTCATACTTTTGTAAGTTTGGTCCATCTGCATATCAGGGTTAATCCTCCAATTACAATTTCAGATAATGAAGTAATTTACCTCAGTTTTGCTTTCCCCCTCTGTTATTTACATCTCTTGGGGCCTGAAGGCCCTGAGTGTCCTTGAGTTTCAGGCCAGAGAGGAATTGTTTTGTCTGACTAAAATGGGAGAACAGGAGCTAACAGGCTGTATGGAGCTGTAGAGTTACACACTAAAACAGTACAGGATCTGAAAAATTTAAAAGCATCCTAAAATATAAAAATCCTAAAATATAAAAGGATTCTAAGGCATCAAGTGTCTGCATGAAGAAAATAGGGAATTCTCTGTTGCTGCTGATGTCTTCACCCAAACCAGTTTTATATCGAGGTCTAATGTCACAGGAGAGTTGAGCTGTGAGCGCTAAATGAACAAACCCAACACAGAGCTCCCGAAAGGATCAGGAGTGCAGGGGAGCATGGAAAATCCTGCAGGCAACAGCAGTGGGAGAGGCTCCAGCACGTGCTGGGTGTTTGCTTGAGGAGGTGTTTCCTAAAAGAGATTCCATGGATACTCGTGAGGGAAAATGTGTTGGAACCAGGCCTCAGAGAAGAGCTGTTTGTTGAGGGCAGTTAAATGCTGCGAAATGGGGAAGGAGATGGATTTTTTTCCCTGCAGAGTTCACAGTTACACAGGGAAAGATCAGTAATGTCCAAGGCTGGGCTCCTCCAATATTCACAGCATTCCAGGCACGTTCTGCAACAGCTGAAGGGTGAGGAGAAGAGAACAATTTTATTTTGCTGTCTCTAAACCTTTCCAGCAGAGGAGGGAATATTAGAAATTGCTTAAAGCAGAGCTGAGGTTCTTCTAAACCTACTGAGAGGCCGAGGGCGAGGGGAGTGATGTTGGTGTTTGTGTCCTTTTGGCAGCAGCAGTTCCTGTCCGGTGACACCGGGGCTGGGGTCAATATCCTGCTGAAACTTGGGATTGAACCTGTGCAGACACTCCTGGACATTTCTGTGTGGGCTCTGCTAAGGAGGATTCCTCAGCTGCTCCCTCTCCCTCCTTCCCTGCGCTCTCCATCAGGAATTTTCGGGCAGGAGACCCAATCTGTTCAGGGCTTTCCACAGAAACATCCACGCAGTTGTAACTCACACAGCCCAACAGCTCCTCTACAGTGAGTTACAAAACCAAAGCTGGGGTTTGTGATAAATGAAATAAAGCAGGCAGTGATAAATCAGATCCGACTCACCAAACCCGAGCTGTGGGTGCATCACTCGTCCTGGGTGCGTTTTGCCTTCCCCTCCCCGATGTCACCCAGCAGCTGCCTCGAGAAACAGCCCGAGTGTCATCCTGACTCTTTACCAGCTCCACTCTAACCTGGAACACGAGGACAACAAAGGAAAAACGTGTGCCTGGGGACAGAACTCGCCTGTTGTCATGAGTTAACAGTTAACTGGTGAGAGAACATTGGAATACTTGGGAATCGAGCTATATTTAGAGTTTAATCAGGGCAGTGGCAAGGGCAGCGCCTCGTTCCCTGTTGTGAGTGCAGAATGCAGCAGGATGAGGCTGTTCCACCACAACTCACAACGTCCAGAGCCAGTGAGGGGGGATTGGCCTTGGAGATCCAGCTG
>VYZT01007686.1:0-35667 GCA_013400735.1 Pomatostomus ruficeps | reverse complement strand
GCCTGGCTTCAAAGAACACTTTTCCTGAGATGGAGCCTGATCCCCTGCCACAGCTGGTTGCCCAGAGAAATAATTTAGCCCATATTTCTTTATGTATTTGTCTCTTTGTTTGGGCATTATGCATAGCATGGCTGTCATTTTTATTTCTGAACCAAGTAATGTCATGATGCTAATGAAGGCACATGTTGTTTCCCACGACTGTATTTCCTAAGAGAACATAGACCCTGAAAAGAATACATTTTTCATCTGTGAGAGCGTTTCCTAGAGGCGGTATTTCCCACATGCTCAGTGGCAAGTAGCCTTAGCACTGAAACTCTTGTAGAAACAGAGGATCTTTGCTAAGCAGGTACTTGCTTGTGAGAATACATGCTGTCTCTCTACAGCTGAGACATCTTTGCTGTATTAGGCATATCATTGTCAATATAATGGAGGCATCCATAATGGGGATTCCATCTTTTTATCATTCTAGCTGATATTAAGGCAGTTATTTTGATTGTGCACTGTATTTAAGCATCTGTTTGCATAGATCTGTCATCATTCCCATTAGAAACACATCTTTTCAAGAAGAGGGAGCAAACTTCAAACCAAGCTAAGAGTTCTTTGTCTTTAAGTAATGGATCCACATAATATGTATGCTGTAGAAAAGATTATATTAGAGAAATTTTATGTATTCATGTAACAAAAAAATGAGGTAACTCAGAGATAAATGTAAGGGTATAGAGGTGTCCATCTTAGACAATTTCCTGTCATTTGCATGTTTTGCATTTTTAACATTCTTAATTTCAAATCTATGTATAAAATGGCCTATGACTGCCACCATAGCCGCAAGCCCAGGAAGAGTCTGACAGGACAAAAGCACAGAATCATCAAGGTTGGAAGAGACTATCAGGACCATTGAGTTTAGCTGTCAACCCAGCACCACCATAATCACTCAGAAACCATAACCCCAGCTGACACATCCAGGCAACTTTTGAACACTTCCAGAGACAGTGGCTCCACTGCCTCCCTGGCAACTCATTCCAATGCCTGACCTCTCTTTCAGTGAAAAAACTTTCCTAGTATCTAATCTGAACCTCCCAGGCACAATTTAAGGCCTTTTCCTCTCATTCTTTCACTTGAGACATGGCAGAAGAGACCAACCCTCACCTCACTAAAACCTCTTTTCAGGTAGAGAGCAGTGAGGTCCCCCACAGCTTCCTTTTCTCCAGACTAAACAACCCCAGTTCCCTCAGCCACTCCTCATAAAACATGTTTGCTGGACCCATCACCAGCTTTATTGCCCTTCTTTGGACAGGAAGAAGGACAGAAACAAAACTCTGACCCTACAAAGTGCAGTGCAAAAAACACAATTTCCTTCTCGCTGTAGCAGAAGGGATCTTCTTCTGTTTGCTTCTCTCCTTCACCTCCATCACCAGCTTTGTGATTTGGTGAGTTTCACCATCAAAAAGGTGGGACTCCTAAGAAGCTGTGTCTCCACCTCTTCTCCCACACAGGGCTCAGTAGTGCACAAAGCCATTATTTAGCTCCAAATGTTATTCTTGAACTCATAATTAAGTATTTATAGCCTCTTACCTTTCAACCCAAATGCAATCAGATAATTACTCAGTGACTGCCTGCTTAATAACTGCTGTGCAATTACGATCTTCTAGCCTGGTCATTTGTACATACAGAAGGGGAGAGTAAGGTACCCCTAAAATGTGCATTGTTGTTGTTCTAACCATTTAAATTTCAATCATCTCCTTAATAATTCTGTTAAGGGCACACTAATGGCCCTTTTCAAGAAAGAAACAGAAAGATAAGAGATGCTTTCTAGTCATTGTTGTAAATATTGAGTTTAATTCAAATCTTATTTGAATGTGATTTAGAAAATAAAATGCAGGCTCAGCTGAATGACGATTTGTAAAGCAGAAAGAATGAAACTCCATAGAGAACATAGAAGAACTCCCGATATCTATTCCACCTAAAAGAGATCTTGATATCAATAAAAGTTATGCCTGAGTAAAGATTTGTCAAGATTCAGACTCTCATCTTTCTAAAAGCAGTCCCTCTCGAGGGGTGTTTTAAGATCTGTGCAGAACAATAGCACAGGAGAATGACAGCCTGATCCAAAACTCATTGAAATCAAAGTTGGTATTTCCATTATTCAGAAGAAGATTATAGAGTGATGTACAGGATAATATCAGGAATTATTCCATCAGCCTTCACAGGAAAACATTCAGTTGTAAGCATTACTGTGGATGGCAACCATTATGCTTATAGTTCCAAGAACAGCTCTTCTTAACACAGTTTTAGAATAAAAAACCCCTACATTTTCCATTTTTTTTCTTCAGGGTGGTGAAACTATTACTTTAATCATTCTGAGCAGGACAAAAAGATATTTATAATTCAATAATCTTTTTAATGAAATAGTTTTGAGCTACACTGCGATTTTTATCAAAATTTGTAAAATTCCTATAAAATGAGTATTTTTCTCATTTGGTGATGAATATTTTACTCATTTACTCTTTGTCTTATAGGATGGTGTTAAGAAATTAAATATAAAAATGATACCTTTATTAGTAACCTACATTTTACAGCAGTAGAAACTGAACTCAATCTCACATGTTAAGACCATAAAAAATTTCATCATCATAACGTTTTACTGCAGGTATGACTGGTTTTGCCCTATAAATTAATGTGTTTTCAATAGCCTAGCTAGATGTTTGGCTTTGAAATCATAGAATTGTATAATCATAGAATAGTTCAAGTTGGAAGGGACTTTTTCACGATCATCTAGTCCAACCCCCAAAACGATTAGTTCAGGAATGGAATTGGTCATCTGCATAGACTGACATGGTCAGTTTTTCACTTCTGTCTTTCCCCAGAGCTAAATTTATATTCTCTTAAAGCCACCCGTCTTAGAGACTTGGGATTGGATTGCTTTGAGGTGCCCATTTTGACTTTGAAGGGGCGTGGTTTTCAAGAGAGCCAAGAAGTTATCTACCATCCTCCAGATTTCTCAAACTAGGTATCCAGAAGCACCCTGTTAAAAGTGTAGGCGTAATTCTGGCACCTCTGCAGTGGAAAGAACATGAATCTCAAGAGAAGCAGTAATGATCGGTTAAAGATGTTACTTTTACAGCTGTCTGTCCATGCTGGTAGCAGCAGTTACTGTTCTCCAACAGAGGCAGCAGAATGGGAATCTCTCAGGGCTGAATGTGCTGCTGAGTGTTGTCTGGTGGAGTAGGTCTGTGACTAGTGTGAAACACTGCTTCTAGTAAGTATGAAATTACACATCACATTGGAACATTAACTCTGAAGCTTGATGATTATTCAGCCTGTGATTGTTCACTGTTTCTTTGCTAGTCTGGATGTTGAAAAGATGTAATAGAGGTAATATATAAAATATAGAGACCATAATACAGTGTCTTCTCTGTGTTATCAAGTTACTTGCAAGTCCTTCCTTCTAATCTCTTGTACAGTAACAAGAGGCTCAGGAAAACCCTGCTACTCTCTATGTTCCACTTCCATTCCTCGTTGCATCATTCTGCAAGTTCCTAGCCTCCTGGTTCTCTCTGATTTGCTGAAATAATCACAAGGAAATTACGTTTATGTCCACTCTTTCCCTGCAGCTCCAGAAGCAGCTGTCTGAGCTGGATGAGGATGACTTATGCTATGAATTCCGTCGGGAGCGCTTCACTGTCCACCGCACTCATTTATATTTTCTCCATTATGAGTACGAGCCTGCTTCAGACAACACTGATGTAACCCTGGTGGCACAACTCTCAATGGACAGGTAGGGAACTCCTCTTGTTCATGTGGAAGCGTGAGACTGTTTTATTACATGGAAATCTAACTGTGGAATGCTTTGGAGAGAGAAAAAATGCACTTTCATAGAAACTTGGATGTTGTATGTACAGTGCACACACTGTACTACACTCTACATGAGTAGAGTTTATGAGAGGGTGGCTACTGGAGCTGCAGTTGTTGCTTGTCAGGATTGCCAGCCATTATTAGTTCATGGAGTTTTGCAGCAACTTAGGAAAAACAGGAGATGTTTTTTAATAGAATTAGGTGAGCAGTTGCAGGTCACCCAAGTTTTTGCATGTGTTTTTCTGCACTGGAGGATCTAAATTTTGCTTTCATTGGCATTTTTCCTGCAGAAAATGTCAATTAGTGATTTTTCTTACAGTAAGAATCAGAACTAAATATTCCCGTTTCAAATTAGGAAGTTGAAAATTGTACTTTTTTTTTTTACTGTGCTAGTGTGAAGTGAAAAATCTCCATCTGAGCAGAGTCATTGCATCTTTGTCCAAATCTTGATTCTCAGAAGAACATTTCAGCTTTTAGTTCTGATGTGAAGTGGAATTTAACCCTTATTTTATCTGGGGAAAAAATCCATTTTGTGACAAGTTCCACCTGTACCTTTCTGATTCTCATCATTGCAATTAGTTGTCATTTTTCAGAAGCTTGAAAGTGCAATCTGGATCAGCCAGCTTTGTGAAATTTTGTAATTGTCAGTTCTCTTTTTTTACTCCAACTTCTCAGTTCAAATCTAGTCCAAACTTTGTAGTTACTGCTATCAGAGTGGGTTACAAAACAAATCAGGACTCCTTGAGTATTAGCCAGAAACGGGTCATTTCCTCCAGCATATTACATACAGAATATAATATGGCATGTGAATAACACCACTGCTACACTGGTAGAAGGTCAGCAGTTTTCCAGGAGGGTTACAAGAATTGAGATCAACAAAACACTTACAAAACACTTACAGCCTGTTTTAAAAATAAACAGAAATGAGTTAGGGGTATTCTGTTCCACTGGTGCCTCAGCACTGCACGTTGTGTTATGATTTGTTGTGCACATCAGTGTCTGTTCTGTTGATTTTTAATTGAGGAAACATTTCTTAAGTGTTTGCAAACCTTTGAGTAAAAAACTAAAGAAATAAATTAAGCCAGACCCTGAGTGAGTGCCACAGTAAATTAGTAAAGCCGGTGTGTGCACATGGTATATTTTCCCCCCCAGAATTTAATTAAAAAGAGTGAGCTGGGACTCAGTGCTGATTCACTGGCACTGATGCAAAGTCGGAGCATCTGTTTCCCTTTCTGGATCCTCACTGGGGCACATGTTTTTATTGATAGACAGAACCACACATTTTTATTCAGGAAGAACAGCCATCCTGGTACTGTGCAGGAAAAATCTTCCCTACTTCACTGGTGTGTTGCTATAAATTATTGATTTGAGTTGGAAATACTTTCTTTCAGCTAAAATCAATAAATAATATCATACCAAAGAACTGCTTAGCTGCTTTGTTTTCTTTCACTTCTTTCAGTTACTGCCTTATATTTTTATATCTTCTTTAAACCACTTTTATTAAACTCCTCTGGCACAACTGTAGACATTTAAGAATAGTGTCTCAGGTGTAAGATGGCATGTACATAAACCATGTGCTGTACACTACATTCCTGAATTATTCTTTGAAATGATTACTGGAGATGAGGAAAAGCAAAAAAACAACTTCCAGCATCTCCCATTATCGTCCTATTGGAGGTGAGATGGACATGGCTGTTGTGACAGACTCAGGTTTGCCTGTCCTGTAGGCTTGAGGAATGGAAGAGAGGGATGCAGTTTAGAAGCTAGGATTATTGTCTTTAGATGGAAACTTTGAGACAGACTTCATTCAGTGTTGTTCATTATTGGGTGATGGTCATCTTTTGCATTCATGTGACATTTCCTTGAATAATAGTTTGGTTGCTTCACTGTGATCTTCATGCACCTGTTTTGGCTAGGCAGCCTTTTTAAAGGCTGGTATGTACCTGGGGTTCAGAAATCAGAGTAGGAGTTAAAAAAATGTGAGGTCAGAATGTGGAAATGGAAAAATGTGATTAGGAATACACCGCTTGATGCCTGAGCAAGAATGAGTTGGAAATCAGTTGAGTATTCTTAAGAGGAAAAACAAAAATAAAGAATCTCACAAAACAATTGAATTCCAGCAAAATTCACTTAGCTGAACAGACCTTTAAAAAATTTACCAACTAAATTATGATCTCATTATGATGCAGTACAGCAGTATATTTATTTTCTCTAGAGTCCTTAAGAGAATGCATTCCTTGAGACCGCTAAAGAAAACCAAAATAAGTTGGTTACATTGTACTTAGAAACTCATAATTCTAAGTTTTGTGGTCAAAGGAGACTTAACAACCTACAGAGAGCAGATTATGGAGGATCACCTAGCAGTCCCCATATGAAATTTATGGAAAAAGTGCCAACAATGAGAACAACACAGTAAAATAGAGTATTCTGAAGGCTTCTAAGCTGTCCAGCTGGGAACTTGTACCACCAAAATCCAGTTTCCACTTCAGTATCATAAAAAGCTTTGCATTATCAGGTGTGCTGTTTAAATAGGTTATGTGTGCCATTTGTCCACTGCGTGGAGTCCTTAAAAGGCATTTTGCTGCATTTTTTACTAGGCAAGTTTTCCATTTTTAAAAGGATGCCCTAAATTTGCATGCTGATAGATTGGAGTCTCCTGATTTACAGGTTTCCACTGTGTTGGAAAAAGGAAAAAAAAAAAGTATGTTTTCCTATTTATTATTTGTGTAATCAAAAGTCTAGACCCTTTATGTACCTTTTAGATATTTTTATATTGATCTGTGTTTCAAATTCAGCTGCATGTTTCAGGCTGATAATAGCCTTTGTTTCAATAATAGATAAGAAGAAAATGATGTACCAAGTGTAGACTAGTAAGGTAATATCTCATATCTAAGAAAAATGATTATATCATCTTGGTATCATCACAATCATTCAGAAATGCAGGAAAAAGCTATTAATGTTAAGTCAGACTGTGTGTTTACTGGTATGAGTATCTCATTCCTTCATTTTGCAAATCTTAGAGAGATAGTAGGAGGGGGAAATTATTTTCTCAGATTATGATAATGCAGTAAAACTTTTCTTGTGTTTTATATAAATATTAATGGGAAAAATTCAGTAATGTGGATTTGGAACGGAGTGAAGATAATAATTTTGCATCGTCTACTCTTTCCAGTTTTTAATAGAATATCTGTCTAGGCTGCATAGGTCATTTCCCTTTGTATTAAATCAGGAGGCTCTGTAATCAGTCCTTGCTGTATTTTTGGGTGACACATCTCAATCTCTAGGCAATAAGTTACCCAAAGTGCTTAAACGATTTTGACCAGGTTGGGTTTGATTTATGTTTGCATATGAAATCTTTCATTGGCATTTTCATCAATAGCGGTGTAACTGCTGGAATTTTTTAAAAATACACATCAATACAACCTGTTTAAAAAATGATTTCATGAAATTTGAGATAGTGCTAAAACATATACAATTAGTACTTTTAATGATGGTTTTGTCTGAGTTCTTTTGATATTCCACAGCAATGCCACATCTGCCCCGCCTCCTCTCCTTACTCCCTACTAATAGTAAATCCCATTTCTATCGATGTGTCATCCTTTTGTCCTTTTCCCTGACAGTGAGCCTTCTTCTGGTTAATGCACATGATCACCTAAGTCAGTATCCCCTTGACCTGTCTCTTTTGACAGCCTTTAAGATCTGACTAACTGCCTTGCAAAAATTTGGGAAAGGTTTTCCTGAACAGAAGGTAAAACAATCTGTGGGTCTGCACACCTCTGTCCCCCACAAGCTTGTTGAAGAGCACTGTAGTGTGTTACTCTGTGGAAATAGCTGGACTGAAATGTGAACTGGGCACGAGACACTGTTGAAGTTTTCAAGCCCCCTTGTAAGTAGATCCACATGGGCAGATCCCTGCAACTGCTCAAAGCTCCCAGCAGATAAGTCCTGTTATCCATATGGGTTTTCCTGCAGCATCAAAGCTTTAGACAGAAGATGATAGTGCTTTAGGTATCTGAGTTGGGGATGTGTGTATCTGACCTAGGCCGATCTTAGGCTCCCTGGGATTTAGTGAAATAGGTGTATCCAGAGTGCAGTCCATCTGTCCAGGAGGAGACCTGAACTTACCATCTTACATAATGAATTCCGCTGTAGAAGTATTTACTGCTTTCCATGGCATATAAAGTGTCCCCAATCTGTCTCAAGTAGAGAGACATCTCTGCATTTGATCAGGTGAGTGCAGGCATAGAGCCCCAGACAGGGAAATAGCTTTTCCTTACTCCCACCCTTCCTCTTTCAGGCTCCAGATGCTGGAAGCCATCTGCAAGCACTGGGAAGGCCCAATCAGCCTGGCACTGTACCTTTCTGATGCGGAAGCCCAGCAGTTCCTGCGCTATGCTCAGGGCTCGGAAGTCCTGATGAGCCGCCACAATGTTGGCTACCACATCGTGTACAAGGAGGGGCAGTTCTACCCTGTGAACCTGCTGAGGAACGTGGCCATGAAGCACATTAGCACACCATACATGTTTCTGTCCGACATCGACTTCCTGCCCATGTATGGACTCTACGAGTACCTCAGGTAATGGACAGTGAGGGAATTCCCATTGTCACCTGTGATTTCAGCCTCTCCACACCCCACCCTTCTCACATACTCCCGAAACAAAGCACCTTGAGCAGATCTGGAAACAGCAGATTATAAATATTTGTGATGTGACAATGCCCAGCAAGGCACAAGAATTTTTAGAGTCAAAGAAGGGGCTGTAACTGAATGTAAAGCAATATGGTTATGAAAAAAAAAATCAGGTCTGAATATGAGCCTCGTTAGCCATTAGCATAATCTCTTCAGACTTGCAGAAGAACCAATTTGAAAATTGAACTGGGTTAAGTATTATTAAATGTCCAAGAGCATTGTTTATTAGCAGAGATGTGAACCAGGCAGCTTCTCTAAACATCTCTGGTTCTTAATGTCAGTGACAGAAAAAACATGCAAAGCATTACTGAACTTGTTGTCCGTGTGACACGCTCTTAATTCAGTTCCTAATCTTGAAAAGCGGGTGATGAATCTAACCAGCTCAAAAATATGACTGCAATGCCAGCATCTGTCAAGGCAAAATAATTGTTGTAAGGAAACTGGGCGGAGTAACATCAGTGTACATTGTATCATACTGCATGTGAGCAGGTTGGGCTGAGCAAACTACAGACTTCTGATCCGTTAACTGAGCTTTTTTTTTAATAAAGACCTTGTTACCCTGCAGAGGCTGGTCATCTGAGGCCAAAGCATAGAACAAGGAGGACACCCTGTGGCCAGACAGAAAGATGTCAGCTCCTTTATCCTGACCAGTTTTGCTTTTCATCTCTGTTCTAATTTGGTAGAAGTTTATCTAAGAGTGCTGGTGAGGGCCTGCCTGTAGGTGTTATGTCAGTTCATAAGTGTCACTGACCGCTTGACCGCCCTTAGGCCAGGCAGGCGACTTGCTTGCAAGTGTCCCAGCGGCGGGACAGTCTGCAGCTTGGCAGTCTGGTGGAAGCTGTTAGTGGAGCAGTCTGCTCTCTGGCTCTCAATAGAGCTGGCAGCAGTCGGCATAAACAGTAGCGAAGGCAGAGGCGAAGGAGGAAATAGGGACTCTTTGTAGCAACAACCCAAGTCTTTATGCCCTGCCCCAGGGGACAGGACAAACAAGAAGCAAGTATAGAAGGCTACAAAAGAGCGCAGAAGCCCTGTTACATGGGTTCTTATACTGCAAGTAAAGGGGCGGAACAAGGGGATAAACCAATGAGGGAGTGACAAACAGTGACAGGTACCCAATAACAGGAGACATAAGGAGGGACAAATTCAAACAGTCCAATGGGGATTAGAGTAGAACAGAACTTTCCAGAACTAACTGAATAAACGTGCAGGTAGGGCAGTACAAGGGAGGAGACATAATTTAAGATTGACAACTCGGGGATATGGTCAGTTCCTCAGGACCGCCTTCAGGCTCTATCTCCAACCCACTGTCCTGGGCAGTAAAATCAACCTATTGAATATGCTCATTGATGCGAAACCTGAAGGTGGGTTGTGCCACTGCCACACATAAGCCCAGGTCTTTGGAGTGTAAAGGAAATATGCCTTCTGGTATCATAAACTCATGGAGGAGTCTCTTTGTTTCAGGCTTAACTCGGTAAGACATATACAGGGCAAAATTCACTATTCAGAGGGGTGGAGTACCTCTTGTATGATGAGGGGATGAGAGAGGTGAGGATGCTTAGCCTGGAGAAGTGAAGGCTCCAGGGAGACCTTATTACAGCCTTCCAGTACAGAAATGGGGCTTATAAGAAAGGTGGGGATGAACTTTTTTAGCAGGACCTGTTGAGACAGGACAAGGGGGAGTGGTTTTAAACTAAAAGAGGGTAGATTTAGATGAGATACAAGGAGTAAGTTTTTTGTAATGAGGATGGCAGAACACTGGTTCCCCAGGCAGGTGGTGGATACCCCATCCCTGCAAACATTCAAGGTCAGGCTGGATGGGGCTCTGAGCAACCTGATCTAAGTTGAAGATATCCCTGCTCACTGCAGGGAGGTTGGACTAGATGACTTTTAGCAATGCTTTCCAATCCAAACCGTTCTGTGACTTTCAAGATGCTGAATTTCAGTTGTATCATTGAAGTATTAGCACACTGTGTCAACTTGTTTCCCTGTTATTTTGTTTAAGTCTTTTCAACTTGTGCTGTGAGCACTCCAAAATGATTCTGTCCCTTGCACACATTAGCTACATTAGATATCTGTCTCTAGATACATGGAGCAAGAGTTGTTCTTCATTTCTCTGTTCTTCTATGTTAGTGTTGCATACTGGTACATTTCTGCAGACCAGTGCTGGACACAGTAAGGATGGCAGCTGTTGATGCTGGCATTTAGTGCTAAAAAAAGGAACTCGTTCTTCCATGCTGCTTCACAGTGCATGGACAAGAACTAGCAATGAAAGGAAGGGGAGAGAAGACAGAGTGAAGTACGACCATTTACTTGAGATATTACAACCATAAAAATAATTCTCATAGGGTGATATTGTATTACAGAACTAAGTGCACCTTGTTGCCACCATTGGTGATGTTTTAGGAAGAAAAAGAGATTTTGTCTGAGAGCTGGTGCATCTGAGACTTTGTGTTACCCTTCCAGCTTTTTTTAAGGCCCATACCACCTTAACTCTGACTGTGAGTCTCTGTTGCCTGGGAATATTGAAGTTGCTAATCTGCTGCTACCAGCTCTTTGCTAAGTGATTGGATTTTTTTTATTTTTTTTTTTTGCATGTGGACTAGAGGCTTTTGTTGCTTTTTCAGTAATGATTTTTCTAAGCAAAATAATTGAGATTATTTTAAATATGGATACCCTGTGTCTTTCTGCATTGACTGTTCCCACTGCCTCTGCAAATAGCTGATTAGTGCTATCTGTCTGAATGGCAGCAATTGTTTGCTAGAGAGACATAAAACATTTTCATCCTCATTTCCTCAGATAGAACAACCATAAACAAATAGAAATAGTGTGGTATTTCAGGCATCCATTGCTTTGTACAGGATAAGCCAGACAAGTCCCTCTCACTGAAAGTCTGCTGATTTACATGCATTGCATATTGTGTCTCTGCAGACAATATATTCTCAGAAAGAAAGGAATTTTGGAAAATATTTTCAACATATTTTGAAGGTGTCATCCATGAAAAGTTACAACCAGTTTTGAAGGAGAAGCTGATGGAGCTGATGGTTACCTATCCCTTTATTTATGTGTTGCTTTGCACTTAGGTTTGTGCTAATTGAGCTTTCTCACAGGTGCTAAGTAAAACCATTTTCATGTTTTTATTTCCATCAGACACCCTTCTAGTCCTGCCTTAGTCTTCTGTGAAGTACAAAAGGAAAGAAATGTATCATTTAAAGATTTCCTGATTACTGTAGTTACTGAGGTCACCTTGTCATTACCCAAGAGGTAAAATCTTCTTTTAGTTGCTTCAAATAAGGTGTTTGGGTCGTCCTACATTGACTTCTAACATAAAACAGCTAGACAGGCTGCTTATCTACAGTTGTCACAGCTAGCATTAAAGTGCTTTCCTGACACATTTGTGTCAAATGTGCCCTTGGCTTCTAGTGACACATTTAGCATGAACTGGGACCCAGCATCCAATCTTCATCCACAGGTTTTATACCTGACCCCTACAACATGAGTTGTGAAGTAGTTCTGCTTATTTTTCAGCATCTCAGCAAGGGATATAGTTCAGATTGTGCCTATTGGTTTGGGATTTTTTGTTGTTGTTTGCCTTTGTAGTCTATGAATTCATTGCTTTTGCAGAGAGGAAGAGCATTCTAATGAATTTATCAGTGGGTTGACACCTCCTCAGTTGTTTACCACAAGCTCAGTGACTGCCATATTTGTTACCTCCAACCAACCACTTGTCCTGATGGTCAAAGCAAATTTGAGTTAATGGACCCTTTTTTTCCCCTTTTTTTCTCTTGAGTGCAGTGCTTTCAGATTAGGTTGCTAGCCTTTCTGTGTCTGAGCTTCTCTATCCTCCAGAAATGGGAATGATATTACTATCTACTTCCATGAGGATGAGAATTCCGTGTTAATTTTTGAAAAGAACTATGCAGATGAGAAGATTGATATCAGCATGCTGGAGTTTATTCAACCCATGAGGAGACTCTTGTGATTTCAGATTCATTTCTTCACTGCTTTGTGAAAAATACAGTTGATTAGATTTAAAATTTAACCCAACCTTCAGTATGTCAGAATGACACACATCAAGTCTGAACACAAAAGTGATTTGGTAAATTGTTGCCCTGAGTTTTGCAGTTCTCAGTGTTTTTTCTTTCTGTAATACTTTCTCACACTTCTTCTGTAAACATGGCCATGGTTTCCTAACAACTATCTATGTTTTTTCTAACTGTATGTGTGTTTATAATTCCAGTATACTGGGTGGAGAAATATGATAGACAGATGCTTTGACCAGTGGAATTAAGAGGTGGTCATTTCTACCTCCAATCCACGGTGATTTGTAAAAACATATAAATAAAGGCAGAGGGTTCTGCCCTCTCTCTCTTTCTGCTCTCTCCGTCTGCTGGTTCGGTGTGGTCCTTTATTGGCTCTCCTTGGGCTCCTCGGCCTAAGCCGGCCTGACCCGTGCTACAGTAAATGGTCTCCTGGACAACACTAGCACAAAGAGAGGTCTTCATAGTCATAAATCCTTATTTAGGGATTTGGGGGGAAAAGGACAGAAAAAGAAGGTGGATACTGAATCAATACTACTGAATCCAAAAAACAGCCCTCATCAGGATAGTGCAGGAATTACATGGTTTACTCAGTGCTAGCTTGCAAAATACACAAATACATTCACTACATTATATTCCACATATGTGGCAACACCAACAGTGAAAATTTTCCTATTCAAAGTGTAACAGAACCAGAAAACCAAGAAATAGCACCTTCACTCAAAACAGGAGAAAAAGTCACCCCACAGAAAATGAAAAGGTGGATTTGTTTCCAATGGAAAGAAGTTAGTGTTTCAGCTGGTTGTCCAAGGAGGAAACCACCAACCAAGTTATCAGAGAATATGGAAGGGGGTTTTTTTCTCTACCGAGTCCTCCCTGCCATTATCACAGTTTAAATGGCCTCTGTTGTCCTTTGTCACGAACGTTCAGTATCTGGATGTCAGCACTGATGCCTTCTTCCCTTTGCATCAGTCTTTTATGTCACCAAATCCATATCAAGGGTAGATGATTCTACTCAGAGATCAGTGCTTCTAGGCTTCTTGTCTGAGCGTGTCTCAGCTCCCAGCACCATTTTGGAGAGCCCCTTCACTTTGTCCTTACCAATTGTATTGGTTGGGCTGAGCAGGTGCTCCTTTCCCCACAGCATCCCTCACAGTGCTGTGCTTTGCACTGGTGGCTGGAGAGGTGTTGAGAACACACCAGTGTTTGGCTGCTGCTGAGCAGCGCTGGCACAGCACCAGTGCTGTCTCTCCATCATTCTGCCCCATTTGGGAGTGGGCAAGATCTTGGGAGGGGGACACAGCTAATACAGCTGAGCCAAACTGAACAAAGGCAGATTCCATACCATATGATGTCAGCTCAGATGTAGGAAAAGGAGGAAGGCAGATCATTCATGATTTAGAATGTTTGCCTTCTGGAGCAGCCAGTATGTGTGCTGAAGCCCTGCTTCCCTGACCAGACATCACTTGATGGGAAGGAGAAAATAAAGTCTTCTGTTTTTCTCTTTGTTGGTCCACACTCAACCTTCTGGTTTTGCTTTAGTAAACTGCCTTATGTCTGCATATGAGTTGTTTTCCATCTTATTTTCTCTTCCCTATCCAGCTGAGAAGGAGGGCTGAGAACAGCTTGGTGGGCACTTGGTGTCCAGCCAACGTCAACCCACCACACCAACATGCACCTCAGATGCTCACATGTCTCTTGAAAATATTTCTGCAGAGAATATCCTACTGTTTTATTTCACTCTGGAACTATCTCCACCAGTACTCCATGTTTGACTCTATGCACTTCAAGCATCTTGTTTCCAGACCTCTGTTTCTCTTGACTTACCTAACTTTTCATGTTGACCTTTGACAGTGCAAGTGATTTCAGGCTCTTCTATCAGTTTGTTCCCCCTGCCTTTTGATTTCTTCATGAAGGTACTATCATTTATTCCTTCCAATGGTTCAGGCATTGACAACTGTATGAAATTTGCAGGTGAAAAGAGCAGCAGGGAGTGTGCAGAAAGGATTGCTGTGGTCATATCCCGTATCTTAGAGAATAAGTCATGTTCAACACTAATTTCAACACAAGTCACTCTGTCTGACAGTTTCTGCTGTTACTTGTGCTTGATACCTGTGCCTGCTTCGGCTTTGGTCAGCCACAGACTGTAAACTTTGGTGGGCAGGATTGTTTCCTGCTCTTTGACAGTACCAAGCACAGCAAGGCCTTGAATTTTGCCTGGGCCTTTTGAGCTCTCCATAAAACAAAGTTATAGTAACAGCCATAAATGGAAGCTGCTGTTTCCTTGCAGAGCCCAAAGGATGTGCATCACTACAAATGTTACCTGCTCCTTCCTAGAACTGAATCCCCAAAGCTGTGCTGCTCAAGGCTGATAGATTGCACAGAGACCAGAAAGCCTTAGATTTTGCAAAAGAAACTATATTACTATCCGCTGCTCTCAGAGAAGTGTGAAAGAGGAGAAACATTTAAAAGCATCATAAAGACTGTATACTGGCACTGCTCAACAGCTCTGGAAGGTCACAAATGCTGATTGTGAAGGAGTCATCTATTGACATGCAGGTATCTTGGCCTTTAGTGATGGTGAGGGAGAAGCTAGTGAAGAAGCTAGTGAAGAAAGTTATGATAAGATGCTGTTAAAATCCTTCAGTTGTGAAAAGTTAACTGGAGTGTGTCAGGGGCTCTTTAAACAGTACAAACTTTGCAGTAAATTGCTGAGAACAGATGGCTTTTTATGAAACAGGCCTATAGAGTGGTATGAATTCCCTAAAATTCAGATTTTTATTAAGAAGTCGTGCTCTTCTTTTTCTCTGACAGCAGTATAAATGAATTCTAGGTATTCTGGGCCTAGAAAAAGGGTTTGTTTGGTCCTTCTGTTATTAGGACAGTGATCCCAATTCCTTCAACTTAAAAGGTTGTAGAGAGTTTGCTGCTTGTCAACATTGTCCTTGATTGCTTGTTGCTGTAACATAAAAGTCAGGACAGTGAATCCTCCTAAAGGGAACTGACTTTGGCAGGGAGAGAAAGGCATATTTCTAGCATGAAATATGGAGATAATGAAAGGAAAATTGAGACAGAGTTATTTCTAATGACAGGCATAGTAAGATTCAGTTGGGGGATGGAAAAGTAACTTCTTTTTCTTTGAGTTTTAGTTTGTTAGGAAAGAATAGACTGAACATCTCTGGCAGGCAGGATGAGAGGTTGCTAAGCTGCTCCTCTGCTGTGATAGAGTCGTGCCAAGGCCCCTGCCTGGAAAAGAGGCCCCTGCTGTGTGAAATGCATATGTGCACACACACTCACACACCAAAACAGCCTCTGCACTGGACAACTTGCAGCAAAAGGAAGGAAAAAGAGACGCATCCCAGCCCATCCATACAGCTCTTCTCTGCTGCCAACAGCCTCTGTCAGGGCAGCATTGATCAGTCAAACACAAGCCCATTTGGAATTCTGTTCGTCTCCCTGCTTTTAGAGCAGCAGTCTAAAAGCAGAAGAAAATGTGAAGCACCTCTAGGAAAATATATGGACCATAGTTACATTTATAGTATCTAACTGCCCATTCTCTACACTTCTATTGTGAAAAGCCAAGTGATTTGCTCAGTTGAAAATTTTCCTGCTTTTATTTGTTGTTTCTCTTTGCCAGAAAGTCTGTCATCCAGCTAGATCTAGCCAACACCAAGAAAGCTCTGATTGTACCTGCCTTTGAGACCCTACGCTACCGCCTCTCCTTCCCCAAGTCAAAAGCAGAGCTGTTATCTATGTTGGACATGGGAACCCTCTTTACATTCAGGTAATGGAAAGCACTCTAGAACCGGTGCTCATTATCTCTTTTTTTATGTTCTTCTGAATATTTGTTTCTTTTCTCTCCCTGTCAGCTGCATTAAGAAACTTATTGGAATTTTTTTTCCCTTTTCATAGAGAGCCAGTGAACAGAATCAGGTGGATATATTCTGTCTGTAAGCTCAGCATTTTATCTCGTATTACAGTCCTCTGCTGAAGGACTTCAGTTGTTAAATCAAATTTGCTTTATTTTCATCATTTTTTATTGCGCTACAAAATCAAGCGACACCATTACACTCAAGTGCATGTAATTTACTTTTTGGCTGCCAAATACTGTCTGGGTAGCTGTGTCTTCTCATGTGACCAAAAGTAATGTATCTCTGCTCATTGGTTCTCTTCCTTACTGGAAAAACAAACGCAGGCTTGTCTTATGCTTGTTTTAAGTATGAAACAGCTGCTTGAATACCTCGAGTTCCTCCATGCAGAGGTAAGAGAGTACTCTGACTAGAGGCTAAGAAGCAAAGAACACCTAAATTTAAAGCTCCTCTCTGAAGCAGACTCCTTTTGTGGCTGTGAACAAGTCACTTCTATTATCTGCCAGACTCTCCAGTTTTAAAATGCAGCTACCAGGGGTTAACCATCCCTTGGGTGTGTGTGGTAAGGTCTGATTAGCAGACATTTGTAAGGCATCTCAGCGATGGGAAGAGTACAATATGGCCTTATGATGTTGCACAGACAGGGTCTTAGGAGACCTGCGTTCTCTTCTCAGCTCCACTGCTGTCCTGCTGAGAGGTGGTACACGAATCACTTTGCTTTCTTACATCTCTGTTCTCCATCTCTGAAATACAGGTAACAATGTTCACCTCTCCTTTTTGCAGTATTTTGAGATCCAGATATAAAAGCTATGGAAAAACTAGGTATTATCCATGGCTGGAGGAGCTCAATATCATACCTCTCCATCCTTCTCTTACTTAAGAGCTTTCCTCAGACTTTTCCCATTCCCTGTATTACACACCTCTCTCATTGCAGCAGCCACCTTTCCCTCATATGGTTGCATGCACATGTCATGGCAGACAGCCTGTGTGAGTGTGGAAAACATAATTCTGATCAGTGTCAGAATTCTACAAGTGACTGCCTTGAAACAGGAGCTTGAGATGATTGAGAGAGGCATGCCTCTGGAATATTATTCAAGGATACTGATAGAGCAAGTACCTTTCCCTCTGTCATGATTCTTTAACAGTCAACAGACATAAAAATTAACAAGGCATCTGTTGATAGAAAATAGTTGTCTCTCCCGTAGTTGAAAGAAAAAGTCCTTCTGGTGGAAAATAACACCCTCAGGATTTTCAGATGTTGCATTCCACCAGCAGTCAGCAGCACAGTGGTGGCCTTCCACTACTGATTTCATCTTCAAGCTATACAGCACGTTGGTGTCTTACATACACAGCCAGATTTGCAAATCCTTTCTCAAGTTTCACTCAGGCAAAAATGTCTTTAACATCAGTGGGAGTTTTTCCAAAACAAGGTTAAATAAGAATTTGAACGACATGCAGTCTGTAGCTGGTGTACATATTAATGCAGGATACATTTTACAAATGCTTCCCCGGTTTGTTTTGGCTCATTTTATTGCTCAAATCTATCAACAACCACAAAGCAGCTGTGACCTGGGCTGAGAATTTCTACCTCCACCTTCAAGGTGCTTTAATAACGCTGCAATTTGACACTAAGCGGGTGGGAGTGAGCTGGGGAGGACTGCTGTGACAGTGATTGCTGAGAACGCCTGCAGCATCCCAGTCCCTCACAGCACACGGTAGATTACAATCTTTCCTTCGCTGAAATTGCTTTTGTCACCTCTTTTCGAAATGGTGACCTTTTCTACCTCTGGGCAGCTAAGAAGTACACAACAGCTCTCAATTACCTCAGTCACCAGTGGAAGAAAAGAGAAGACAAGTGAGCATCTGTGGCTGGCAAGGTGTGCTGTGTGAAACCCTGCGCCACAGTGGGAGCTCTATGCCAGCTCGCTGGCTCCCTTGGCAACTGTTGGCTGTGAGTGTGCTCCCCAGGATGTGCCTGCTCGGGCCCTGGGTAGGAGCTGATGAGCCACAAATGTACTGCCCACACACATCCAGGCACAAGGGAAACCACAAATGGCAGAAGGCACATTGCTGTACTGAGAAAACATAAAAAGTAACAACTGATTAACTAATTAACTGATTGCATCCACATCCAGCAAAATGTTTAAGCATCCGAGAGCAGAACTGGGAAAGTTCTTTCACCAAATCATCTTTCTCACTGAAACAGGAAGCTTAGACAGACAGGGCAGGGAGGAAGAGCACTCTGAGGAGAATAACTACTTCATTTTGCTATCAGCAAATTTTACTATAGTTTTGACATTTTATTTTAAATAAAAGCAATCAATAATGCAAGTAAAATGAAACATTGGATCCAAAGTGGAGGAGGGGGGGTGTAGTGTGTTCCAGTTGTTTTCCATGAACCATGGGAAAGAAAGTCATTATGATTTTAGGGAGATCAAATTACTTGGTTTGGATTTGCCAGAATTGCCAGAGTAGTGAAAAATATGTTGTTCACAATTTTCATAAAGTTGTCCGGGGACTTAGTCAGATAGAGTGTGGCCTTAAAATTGAATGTATATTTAAGTCTTGAGTGAGAAGGGCCTGAGCAGAAATTCATTTATTCATTTGTCCTGTGAGATGAAGACCAGTATAGACAGTGAACCTCTTCTCACAACTGTGTCACTGACAGTAAAGTCTGTTGGAAAGGACTCATCTTTCAGTGGGACCTTCCTTTCTATGGACCTCCAAGTAATGGTGTCTGGTTATCTTTCTTTGCAGTACACTTCATGTAATCAGCCACTGACCAAGACCTCGCTCCAGCAGATTATCTGTGTATGAACCCATATATATACTGTATGTGCAGATATGTGTGTAATCCCATCATCCTCTCACAGTTCTTGTTTTCAGTCTAATTACTTCTCTATTGCCATTGTGTGCACACCTCATTTGAGCATCCTGTATTCATTTACTTCTTTGTCCAGACCTTAGCCATCCTTCTGCCTTTCTCTTTCCTTCCTCTCACATCAGTCACTCTGAAGAGGCAGGTAAATAATCTCTATTGTTAATTGGTTTTGTACAAGGAAATCTACTCCTTCCATTCTGCTTTGTTTTCTCTCTGCAATCCCAGTTCCATATTTTCCCTTAATTGTCTCTTCCCAGTTATTTATTTTTCCCTGCTAGTTTGCTTTCTGGACTCACAGAGGTTATACTTGAGCTGCTATAGGTGCTTATATTGATATCTCCAGAAAGGGTGGAAAGAAATTGAATTCTTTTTATTATTAGTACCCTGTTACCCCCTGTTTAAATCAGTGGGAGAGTGTTACTAGAATAACAGAAGCATTTGGCTGCTTCTCTGCAGGAATCTCTCAATTAACGAAAGTTTGGATGGGGCTTTGAAGATACAAATCACTTCATAAGTGTTTAGCAGTCATTATTATTATTATCATAATTAATTTCAAAATGCCGGGGGTAGGATTTTGGAAGATACAGCACCCTCCACTATCCAGTATCATTTTCAACCCCACATTATGACTGTTGGGGTTTTTTTTCCAGCATAGATAGCTGCATATTAGTAACTGGGTAGGTTAACCACTCATCTCGAAAAGAAGCCAAGAAAAGAGATAGGTTTCTTAGCGATGATTCCAAAGGGCATTAAGGATTATAAGCATCTTTGTGAACCTGGCACCACTTTCTAATAATCTCTGGAGAATTATTTCACTGCCAGTTTCTTTTAATACAGAAGGGTTTTGTTTTTCCTGGTCCCCAGGCAAGACATCTGAAACCTGTTTACAGTTTGGAAATGCAGCATACAAAGGAACATACATTACTTGTGACCCCAATGCCATCCTAATAATTCAGTCTTCCCGCACTGCCTTGAACAGAGAGTCAGCAAAGCTGAACACCTCTGATTCTCCTGTTACAAGCCCTACAAATATGTCCAAATGAAAATTCATAGGCTGTGATTTTATATTCCTCTTTTTAGCAATGCCTTACAATGTTATGAGAATTTCTGGGATTGAAACATTGCATCATGTTGTAGTTTTGCAATATTTAATGCTTAAATCCCTTCACTTTTAGCATGTGAGTCATCCCTGTGAATTCAGTGTACCTTACTTTAGAAACTGGCAGGATATTTGTTTTGTCCCTTCTGTTGCATATCTCAGTGCTGTAATACAGATACCTGCTATGCCTTTGTTTCATTAATTAATCTGTGAATCTGCAGAAAGAGCTTGTCTCATTGATTTTTGGAAAGTGTTAGAATATATGGGCAAGAGAGTCATTGACCCTGGCACTAATGGGGTGGATTCAAGCTGTGCTAGGAAGAGACCTGCTGTGACCTAAACAAGATTACAAAATATAAAAGGATCTTTTTCTGTAAATCAAATTGATTACCTTACTGAGGATCACAGGAGTAGTCCCGCAATGTAGAACTTAGAGCAGAAAGCCTTTATGTAATATTTTACTTATTAATGTGATTATGCATCTTGGTTCCTGCCATAGTAATAACTGTAATTAATAAAATGGAACATCTATCCAGAGCTGCAGGTGTCTCTCATGCAAATTATAGAATTGCCTATAAAACAGATTGTGAATGTCACCACGGTGGAGAAATAGCTAATTTTAGGGACCTTATCTGAGCTGCAGATTTCCACACCGATTTTAGAGCACCGACTGATGCAGCTGCTTGGTTGCTAGGAATAAGACACAGCACTTGCAGTGCGGATGAACTGACAGGGTACTGTGTAATTGTTTCTCACATTAGCATGAGGTACTGTTTTCACACTAACTCTCACCAACTAGATGTGTTTAAGCATTGAGCTCTGGGAGGCGAGCTGGAAATAGTCCTAGAAATTGCCTCCGACGTGTCCTGGAAATGATGATGGGAACTGTAAGCTAATGTCCTTATTTTTGAGCATTTCATTTAACAGGTAATATTTTGTTGCCTTGCCAAGATGCTTTCTGTCTAATTGCCTCCCCACGTCCCTGCCGTTTATGCCTGGTTTAGGTACCATGTCTGGACGAAAGGGCACGCGCCAACAAATTTTGCCAAGTGGCGAACGGCCACCACCCCCTACCGCGTGGAGTGGGAAGCAGACTTCGAGCCATACGTCGTCGTCAGGAAGGACTGCCCGGAGTATGACAGGCGCTTTGTGGGGTTTGGCTGGAACAAAGTAGCTCACATCATGGAACTGGATGCACAGGTGAGGAGATGACACACGAGCGTCTCACCCAGGGCTCTGAAGCAGGGTTGTTACAACACAATCTGCATCCTGTAGAAAGGTGTTGTGCTTTGCATCACCAAATTGTTCATGTGGCCTTACTGAGCTCCTTAATGAGTCCTTCTTGGGTTGGGAACACTCAGTTTAATGCTTGTCAAGTATTAAGTGAAGAATTGAGTCTGAGTTAATTTATTTGTCAGTTCTAAGAAATTCATTGTTTCATACAGGCACAACCCCTGTAGTGCTCTCCTTCTGACCAAAGCATTGCAGCAGTTGTTGCCAATCCCGTCATTTATTAGGGAATCTGTAGACCTAACTGGATTTTTTTTCAGTTAAATAGAGGTTTGTGAGTCCCAAATGCTAATTTAGAATTCAAAAACTAATCTTCAGTTGAATTCAAGACAAGCATCTTTAATTTGTGGCTGGGATTTACAGCACATTTCTGCAAAGCCAAAGTCTTTACATTTCCAAAGTCTAGGGCCGTGGAGCGATAGAGCAGCCTTTAAAGGACCAAGGTACTTGAACCTTGGGCTGCCTGCTTCTTGGATCTCTGACTTGGGATGAAACTGTTGGGCAGAATTTATAAGAATAAAGATGCAGAGAAAGCTCAGGAGTCCCAGACTGGCCCTAGAGCTCTCAGAGTTGCCAAGGTCCCTGCCATCAGCCTAGATCTTAGAGGCTGGCAGTGACTATGGCACCATGGGAGCCCAGTGTTGCTGCTCACTGAAATGGCAGGATTTGCATCACCCTGCTGTTCTTGGATGGGGAGCTACCCACTGTGCTGGTCTGGGTCATGGTATTTCTTTTTAGTTTGGGTTTGTTGTAGTTTTTTTCAGTTTGATTTCAATCCCAGTGTTTGAATTAGTAGCTTTTCATGCTAACCAAAAAAACAGGTTTTGACGATATGTGTCATCCTGTGATAGCCTCTGCTGTTAATCTGGAATACAGCAGATCCTTCTCTTCCCAAGTCTTACCAGCTTATGTGAAGCAGAGCAGCACAAGGCTTGGAGCAAGTTAGTGGGAGATTGTGTCTTGGGGGTGTGGGCTACAGCGTATTGGTGTGCAGGCATGTATTGGAAGAATATTTCCTACTTCTGCTTACAAAACCACATGGTCACCTGGGGCTGGCAGCTACTTGCACTCTGTTTGCCAAGGGCATTCCCAACAAATTTGTACCTACTTATGTTGAGAAAAAATTATTACAGACTAGGAAAAAAGTCATCCCTTATATTAATGTTAATAATACTTTGCTCTGCTACAGCACTGTCATTTTCCAGTGCACTTTCCAAGCACAAATCAATTAACCAACAGTTGTGGAGAGTGCCAGGGTAATGGTTTATTATTTGTTAATATGGGTAACAAGGCTTATGTTCCCAGTGGCAGCTCTTATGTAGCACTCAGGATTTAACTCTTCTGTTCAGAGGTGTCTGCCCAGCACAGAGATTCACACATGGGAAATGGAAACATTTCTCAAAGCTGATCATAGCACAATTATTTTAAATGACCATTGGGTTGGAATTAACTCTGGGAAATTGTTTTTCTCACTCTGCCAGCCTTGAATACATTATCACATTCAAAATAAGTTTCATTTTCCTCTGTAGCAGCATGGGTATTGGCAGGTTCTCCCACCAAATGAGCCTGGAGGAGACATGGGATCACACAGCTACTTCCCCTGTGGGATTCCTCTGCTCTGGGGTGTGCACAGATCAGATTGCTGCCAGCTGCTTGGCTGGCTTCATTACCAGCAGGCAGGGCAGTTTCTCAGTTGGATTATATCACTGCTCCTCACAACTGCAGTGTCTGTTCAGAGGTCTGTTCCAGATCCCGTTCCAAGGGCCTGTGCCACTACCATCCCTCAGGGCAGGACATGGCACAGAGATAATCGCCGTTGTTATTCTGGGAGCGTGCAGGTGTCCGCTGAGCTGGATGCTGTACAAATACACAGATAATGCCAGTCTCCATCTAAAGAGTTTGTAAGCTAGGAGATAGGGACAGTGCTTCCTGCAAGGGCATTGCCTTTTCACATGTTTCTCATGGTTGAGAAGACCATGCGGACCTTCTCAGAGGTTTCCATGTAGTAGAGGGCAGTCATTAGGAAACCTTTCCCTACTTTTGCAGTGACTGTGGCACTAGACTCTGAGCATCCCATTTTCCAGGACCCTAGCCCAGCATATTTCAAAGGTGATTATTAGCAGTAGACTCACAATTTTTTGGAAGGCTTTATGTGCCTGAAGGCTATTCAGAGGGATGGGAACACCGCTGCGTTCAACAGTTTGCACTAGAGAGTGTAGACAGTCCCTGACCTGCAGTATTGCAGACTTGAGATGCAAACAGAGAACAAAGAAAAGGTTGTATGAGGGGGATGCATCTTCCTTTGCAGCTCCAGCCCTTAGGTTTAAGGTCCCTTAGAGTTTCTGTAGTTTGTAGTTTATCAGCTCTCCTCACTCCATGGTGCCAACCTTCGTTTTTGCATTTGGTTCCCCATTAGTCCTAAGCATCTTCCAGCTAAATAAATTCTGCCTGTGAGCATCAGATTATTTTGCTCCTGCTATACATTTTTCACCCTAAACAGAAGCCCAGAGGACCCCATTCCCGTATATGACAACATTGTAAATTGGCACAAAGATTTACCACTTCAGCAGTGTCTGTCAAGGAACAGACATTCTCATAAGGAGGAAAGAGCTGCATCTGCACTTAGCTGTCCAGCACATGCTGCTGCTTCGTGAGTATCTCTGGGAAGGCACTGCAGCCTGAGCTATACTTTGGGCTCACTAATACCACTGCCTGAGTTGCAAAATGGATCCACATTGCCTTCTGTTCACTTTTTTCCCATCCTAATTTGGCTTCATTTTTGGCTCTATAACTCAAATTTCTGGTAGCATTGTAACCCAGCAGCTTGCAGTCGCTTCCGGCTTCATCACAGGTTGTTAGGGGAAAAAAGAGGTGAAACACTCAGGTTTATCAACACAAGTGTATTTTTTCCCAAAGAGCTCTTTCCCTGCTATTTAGGAGTACTCTGCCTCTCTGCTGCAGATATTCTTTGTCTCTGCATAGACTCCTGAATCTACAAACTGGCTCACACTGCGAACCAGGGGAAGTTGTGCACCACTTCTTGTAAAGCCAGCATGCTCTGTGGATGTTCCTTCCCTGAACAGTTTCATATATAGGGAGGGTTAATGAGTCAATCCAGCAACAGCTGTAGATAGAAACGGTGTGAGCAAATAGGAAATTTGCCTGTGGAAGCTTCAAAGTTTATTTGTAATTTGGACCCAATACAACTCAGATTTCTTGAAATTCCATATGAAATAGGGGTTAGGGTACTTTGCTTGGCTGCAGAATGAGGTTCACCATCCCTTACCCAGTTCTTTGCAGAAGATACCTGCTTGTTGCATATCCTACACTAGTGAACTTTCAGCTTGTCTGAGAATTAGGCTTTTTCTAGCTTTGTTCTAATCATCATATTTTATGATGATTAATAATATATTGTAAAAATTGAAAGAATCTAACAGGAATAATTGAGAATTATATCAACCATCATTTTTTTAACAACAGAAATTGTCAAAGAGCTTGGTCAGATAAAAAGACAATTAGTTTTACAGGAGAAGAAGAGTTAGCACAGTATCTTAGACTTCGTGATGGGGAACTTAATTTGCCTAAAAACATCTCAAAGCATATGGAATGAGCAGGTTCATTGTCACACATCGCCCATAAATGATATCATATTCTCTTCTTATTTCAGGTTTATAAATAGTTTTGGACAGTTTAGTCTCTGTAAGTATCTTAGCATATAGGCAAAGCAACATATGCCGTGCAGTTTTGTCTTTGCAAATGTATCTTATTCCAGCATCCAAGCAAGATCAATTGTAGGGGCAAAGCTGTGTTTTTGCATGGACACTTGAGACCCATGCTGTGCAGTCACAGCTGTGTTGTTGCAAGCATACTATTGAAAAATCTATGTGGCAGACATGGCTTCAGGTGTGCCTTTTGTACTGTTTTCCTGTTATTTGGCTTATATGGAGTAAAATGTTTTAAAATAGTTGGGGTTTTTTACCATGAGGGTGGTAAAACACTGGGAGAGATTACCCAGAGTGGTGGTGGATGCCCCATCCCTGGAAACATGCAAGGTGAGATTGGATGGGGCTCTGGAAACCTGATCTAGTTGAAGATGTCCCTGCTCATCACAGGGATGTTGGTCTAGATTATCTTTAAGGGTACCTTCCAGCCCAAACAATTCTCTGATTTTATGAAAAGACAAAGTAGATCTTTCACAAAACCAAGAAGACGCTGCTTGAAAAAAAAAAAAAAGGGTAGTTTATTTGAGATCCCCGTACAGGTTTGTTGTTCCTGAGACACAAATGCATTGTTACATATGTAGCACATATGACTGTGGAGGTGCAGGAGAGATGCCTTGCAGGAGAGCCAGGAATACCCTCACAGCCGTGTCTTTGTCCCGCAGGAGTACGAGTTCACGGTGCTGCCCAACGCCTACATGATCCACATGCCACACGCCCCCAGCTTCGACATCACCAAGTTTCGCTCCAACAAGCAATACCGTATCTGTCTCAAGACCCTCAAGGAGGAGTTCCAGCAGGACATGTCACGCCACTATGGCTTCGCGGCCCTCAAGTATCTCACGGCAGAGAACAACAGTTAGCACCACGGAGCCCACGTGCAGCAAACAGGGACGCCGAGGAAGGAGCCACTCAGTGTTTGGGGCCTGGCCTTCAAACTTCAAACTGAGAAATACTTTCTGTTTTTATATCATACTTGGCAGTTCTAACAGTAGAAATTGGAAGTTACATGTCTTTGAACAACGCTCATTCATCCCTTCCCCAACTAGCCCAGGCTTGTCAGCTCTAGTGTTCATGAGGTGTCTGCGAGTGAGGCCGGCTGGGCGCTCTCCAAGCCACCCAAGGTGGGGACTGGGCAGGGGCTGGGGTGACACTCCGCTCTCTTGACTGCAGAGCACAGACAGACCTTCAGAATATAGGATTTCATGTTGCTATTTAATAATTTGACATGCTTTTTATCTGTAAAGGAAGATCTTCAGGTCACTGTCCTGTGAATTTCAAATCTGCACTACTCTAAAAGGGAACTTTCACCTGTGAACTTGCACAAGGGCCCTGTTAACATGGATGACCTTGTTAATGCAGGATGAGCCAAAGGTCTGAATTAGCCTTGAAAACCCAGGGGACGCTTATACAATACTGCACTCCTGAAAAGGTGTGTTACTGGTTCAGTTGTATACATGATATTGGTTGGTCTTTATTCTCAAA
Source organism: Pomatostomus ruficeps (assembly GCA_013400735.1). Classification (NCBI taxonomy): domain Eukaryota; kingdom Metazoa; phylum Chordata; class Aves; order Passeriformes; family Timaliidae; genus Pomatostomus; species Pomatostomus ruficeps. The sequence goes on along the minus strand of VYZT01007686.1, from coordinate 8,748 downwards.
TTAATTGTTTTATCAGGAAAATCCCCTATATCCCACCCTGCCTTTGCCTCAGTCCTAAATGCTGCTCCTTTCCTTGCCAAGGAAGTATCTCCCTTGTGTTTCTTTGCCATCTTCAGTTTTGGTGGTCTGGTAAAGAAGATGAGTAGCTCCGCCAGAAAATGAACAAAACTTGTCAATTTAAGGTCTGTTTTCATCAGAGAAACTTGTTCACATGTGTCTCATAAGAAAAAGGGCCCAGCTGTAACTCTTTATCTTTTTTAGGCAAGAATTGGATTTTACCTATAAGGCACATTGTACCAGAGGAATACTGATTTGTAAGCTCATTTCAGTGCTGCCCATCCGTGAAGGCACTGGGCCTTAGGCTTTAAGTGGACTTCTTTGCTGAACAGGGAATATAAACTAGTAAAAAGGCAACTAGTAGCCTTGGTGCTCTCCTGCTGCCTGCTGCAAGGTCTCAGAACTACTTCGTTAAAGGAGTTTATAATTAAAAGGAGCAGAACTGTTAGGAATAAACTCCCCATTGGACGGGGAGAAACGAATGTGTTGGGAATCTGAGTGAGTGTTTGCTTGCACGTGGACTGGTGAAGTTCACAACATCTGTACACACAAGAGTCTGCTGGAGGGCGAACAGGAACCTAGCAAGCAAAATGCAGAAAACAACACACTGGACTTTTTGCCATTTTCTTTATCTTCAGTATTAATGTTGTGTTTACATGGGAGGAAGAGATGAGGTGCACTACCTGTTGCAGGGCTATTTGTAATTTCTGTTGCAATGTTAATAGAGAAAGCAGAATCAACTCAGTGAGAAATGTGTCTGTCTCCCTACCCCAAACAACCACATGTACCAGTACCACTGCCTGAGCTGGGAAATGGATCCACCTTGCGTTCCACTCACGTTTTTCCATTTTGTTTTTCAGCCACTGGACCTTCTACTTTCCTCCCTGCCTCATCCCTCTAGAGCTTGGTTTTATTTCTAACCTGACATTTTGTGAGAGCTTTCTGTTACAGTGGAAACCACGCAGTTAAACCAGACATTTAAACTACAAATATCAGTTCATCATTCTGTGTATATATAAGAAAAGCCAAAAAAGGCAATATCTTTGACAAGAAATAAAAAGGGGCGGGAGGCTATGTGTAGTTTTCAGTTTTTCCCCTGGGAGTGTTGGCTCCATAAGAATATATCACTGCATAAATTTCCAAAGAGCTTTTTTTTCTGTTCTTAATGGCTTTATGTAAAGATTTACATAAAAAGCTGGAGAAAGCTGGGAAGAAGTGAAATTAGTGAAATCACTTCTGGCTAAGATACATTCTTTTAAAAACATCAAAGTCTTAACTCCCCAAGTCCTGTATTACCATTAAAGGCACAGGTCACTGTGCTGGTTGAGAATGAGAAGAACCCTGCAGCACAGAGACTGTTGATTAGCTAGTATGCAGGAAGATCCCCAAAGCTGACCTAGGAGAGGCTAACACTCATTGTACCTATATAAAATCTCCAGTCAGAGCTTCAGTGTGGCCACCATTATGTTCCATATGTGTTAAAAATCTTCATTTCCAGATGTACCTTTCTCTTTGGCTTAACAACTTTGCCCAGGGAGGGACTGGATTGCCCTACAACACCATAACCTGTACATTATTTGGCTGTACCATTATCAGCATTCTTCTCATTACTCTCTTCTCAGCGGTCCTGTGATGAGGATGGGGTAGCAGGGAGGTAATAGTTTGCTACTTGCCTGACTATACAGTGAGCCGTGGGACCCCCTGGGCAGGCTTAGGTGTGCTGGCTGGTGTAACCAGCTCAGAGATTGGTAGTAGGTACAGTGAGTCCCTTTTTTTGTCCTTATAGACAGTGTACTGACTTGTATCTCTCATGTCTTGTTTGTCTCCATGCTTCATAATTTGAGAGGTGTGGGGCTTGGGGGTTTTTAGCACATTTCAAACAATTTACCTGATAGCAAGTTAGGATTACGTATCTGTCTGTAACTACCAGGGCTCCTCCAACACCGTGAAAAAGTCCACCACCGACAACAAAAGAAAATCCCCAACTCAGTTATAACACTGACTGTCTTCCAGTCCTCTGCTATAGTAAGTGTTTGCTAGGAACTTTGTTACTTCTCAGTTTTCTCCTGAAATCTTCCAGAAATAGCAGATAAACCTGGTGACTTAATGCCTTTGATTTATTGATTTGTTCCACCAACTTCTCTCTTGAGTCTTCAATCTATGACCTCTCCTTATCTTTGATATTTGGAAAGTGTGAGTCTCTCATTTAGATACCACTCCAGCACCCTCTCGGTGAAGACTGATGCAAATAAATAATTTAGATTCTTGGCAATGTCCTTATTGTCTTTAATTGTTTCTTCTACTTGTTTGGGGTGGCCTGCCGGTTATCTCCACTTTCTGCTTTTGGTGTACTGAGCAAATGTTCATTTTCAGTTTTAACTTTCTACTATTTGCTCTTCAGATTCCTTCTTGGCTTCCTCAAACTCCATCTTAACTATTACATACCTTCCCTTCAGCTTTACACAGTTTTATTTCCATTGTTTGAAGGTTTCCTATTTGGCCTGAATAACTTCTAAAATTTCCCATTTAGTCATATCAACATTTCCTTGTCTTTGTCTTCCAGTCATCCAAGGAGTGCCATACTCCATGGCTATAGATCACCCCTTTCTATTTTAATCTGAGGATTTCTGTTTTTCTATTCCTTTTCCTTAGAGCCACTGATTCTTTAAAAAGAAAAGGAAGTTTTTGGTTTTAGATTTATATTGAATATCACCCTACTAGCTTTTGAGGGTATTTTCCTCTTTAACCTTCCTAAATGCTCACCTTTTCCTAATCAGGGGGTCAGAAATAAAATATTACAAAAATTGGACTCTTACCTTGACACATTTTGTTCTGTGTCTCCCTTTTCCCTCTCCACTACAAAACATTGACATTTAGGTGTCATTGCAAACTTTTCAAGTCCCAAAGCCTGAACTGTATTTTCCAGCACCTGCTGACATCCCATCACATTTCAGACATAATTATTATTCCAAATAATAACCTGCGGCCTGGCACCTAGTCCACCTATTTTTCTTTTCATGCTTCTCCATGTGATGCGATAGGCTCTGTAAGTTCAAGTTTTGGGCAAAACACTTACTTAATACCTTATCATAACCTTCTAATATGTTCCCATGATTCTTCTCAGTTGTGACAGTAGATATATATAATATACACAAACACCCCTTCAAAATTTTGGCTGTAGATTCCATCCTTTCATTTTCCAGCTAAGGATCATCTACCATTTGCCTATCTGGCAGACCTAGAAAATGTCTCTCCTTATCCTGGATAGTTCTTAGTATCTATCAGGGTTTTTTCCAAGTCCTAGCTGTAGTAATTCCTTCCAACCTTGCTAGTTTCCTATGTGCACAATCTGGTCCCACTTCACAATTGGCTATTATTTTTCTATTTGTAATCATCATCTTGGATGCCCTAGCATAACAGAATTAGCAGCTATACCTGCAGTTCCCTTGCCTTAGTTAGAATGAATGTGACATATGCTCCCATTACTCCTAAAGTGCTGATTTTTTACCTGGTTGGCTTCATGTGGTTTGTTGGTAAATCGTAAGCTCCATTTTCGTTTTACTGCAACAAGCAGAGGCACTTTGTAGTGTTGTTTGCAGTAGCTGTTGCAGCAGAGTAAGCCCTGAGTTAGAGGTAAAAGCACAAAAACCTTGTCAGAATCGTAGCTGCTGTTTCGCTCCACAGGGGAAAATAAGGTCCTAGCACAGCTGAACAGTTTTATAAATGCCCTGCACAAAGCACATTGCACGTTATTTTCTGGTAGGTATAATCATACATCATCCAATTAAATATGAAAAATACTTTTTTAATGTTCTCATTTTTATGTGCAGTTCTACCCAGAAGATAATGCATTTCCTTCTCTGTCTTGCCAGTTTCCCCCATTACTCCAGCCTGCCTAATAGCCCCATCTGTTTTTGGCTGAGAAAGATTAATGACCAGAAGCACTGGGAGTCCTGGCAAATCAGCAGAGATATTACTCTTAGGCATTGCTCAGGACATTCCTCCCCACTCTGCCAGATACTGTATGGGTGTTCCTCAGGTTTCAGGGCAGCAGCAGCAGAACACAGCAAGCTCAGCAAGTGGGGTGAGTGTCGTTATTTATGAACTTCAACCAGGTCCAACACGTTCCGTGGCGGGAGTGCTACAAAGAATGTATCATTGTTAGCTCAAAACATATTTCACTATTAGGGGAAAAAAAGCAGCTAAGTTTCTGCAACTCCACTGAGTGAGACTGGAATAAATAAGTCACTAGTAGACAATGCCAGCCAATAATCAGGCATTTCCACTGCAGTATTGAAAATGCAGAAACACGGATAGCTCAGTGAAGTAATTTTTACAGTAGTAATTAATAATGTATATTTAGATGGTGTGTTTACATCCAAACACTTATGTGTATTGGGGATTATTTGAAGATTGTTTCACAATATAAAATTGCTTGGAAAAGCTGCTGGCTGTGCACATCAAATTATGGCTCAGGAAATGCTTACAAACCTGGATTTAGAAAAACCTTGCTTTTATAGGAGTTTGCTTGTATCAGTAGTTACACATTCCCAAAACAGAACACAAAGTCCTTGAGAATTTCAAAAGGAGCTATGTATGCGTCAGCTGGCTGGAACATTTTCCTCTTACTTGGGATTTGGGGTTTGTTTACAGAGCAGAATTATGATGATGAGTTGAAAAAAATAACCTGGGAGTTAGAAAGCCAGCCAAATATTTATTTATTTATGTGGTCAGTCATATGAACATATTTGTTCAGACATGTTAGTGGATGCTCCAGTGGAAGTGTTAGCTGATTGAGGGTGTCAGGATGCAAACAATCTGAAGCCCAGGCTAAGAGCTCAGTGTCTGTTCAGTCATTCTGTGTAGTTTCCCCTCATATGGTGAGAACAGCTCTCTCACTCCCAGCAAATCGCTGTTTCTGTGGGGCTCAAATGTCTGAAACCTCTGCTACTTGAATTTGTGGAAGTCACTGCGCAGGTAGCAAAGGCTGCCTTTGAGAGCTCCATGGTCCGTTGCCACGAGACACGAGATTTCGTTCCAAAAGAAACAGTTCTGACCTCAGGGTAATTCTCTGGCCAGGGATTTAGACACCCTACCCTCACCAGATATATTCAAGAAGAGGCCCCCAAAAACATGAGGCCAAGTAATTCAAGCCAAGCTTAGCTGATTTCTGAGTATTATGGCAATATAATTGTGAGTCAATGGATGTGTGAATTTTCAGCATTAACCATTAAATCACAAGGCTTGTGATAAGGCTGCAGAATCAATCATGTAGGAGTTAAAGGATCTGAAATTTCAAGTTGCTGGTGGAGTTGGTGATCTGCTCATATGACTTCTTTCTGTCCCTTCACACATATGTAGTAGGACATAGTCTGTACACAATTCTTTGTTCAAGTTTTTTTGGGGGAGTTCTTTTTCATTCTGCGCACAGAGTGGATGATATGTGGGTGAACGAAGCAGCTGGGTGATACTTCATTTTACTTTTTCTTTCACTGAGCTTTTCATAATATGATGACAGCCTTAATTTTGAGCAAAGACAGACTTTTTTTTTTCCCAAAGGATAGGTATAAACTGTGATTTAGGAAAATCAATTATTCCCCATGCTCTCAGACTTTCTGAGCAGAACACCTGCAGTTCTGTTCTACAGGCTTTTCTGGTGTGGAGATATCCTGTGAAGCTGATGGAAATTACACATTCAGAGGCCTTGTAGCACTCACCCCCAGCCTACAAATGCTACTAGCTGAACTTGTAAGAGTGATGAATCCCAGCTCTGTCCAAGCATGTCTGCTCCATCGCTGGGAGCACTCTAAAGACTCTCAGCAGTCTGTCAGGTAAGCAAAGAAAAATGGAGTAAATAATTGGAGGTGGGGGTATGATGGGTTTGTTTTAAACAGCTAAATTTCCAGAGGAATGAGGAAGACATAAGCATTTTGAAGTCCCTCAGAAGATCTGTTCATAGGATGTGTGGACTGAACTAAGCTCGTTCTGGATTTGTGGCATTTCTTATCCAACACTGGCCAATGCAGCCCACCTGCAGTAGATTGTATGGATTGTAAAATTCTTGAAAGTCAGCACTGAGATTAAACCATTCTCATCTCAAAGATGTTTAATTTGTTTCAAATCATTGGATTCCCACACTGATCCTTCAATGCTCTTAGAAAAAGGAAAAAAAGAAAAAAGGTAATAGCTGCTTGATAACAGTAGGAGTCTGACTATCCAGCCTTTCTTAAATTGTCAGCACTGAGGTCAATAGTTGAGGCAAAGCTAGAGTTAGTGAAGTTCATAGAATTTCTTCTTTTGATCTGCCTGTGGAACTCCTTTTCCAGCAGTGCTCTCCAGCGATGCTGTAAGGGAAGGAAGAGCTGTCCAATGCGGATTGATCCACGAGCTCTTCATCCAGTCAGACCTAACCACCAGCAGCAGGAAAGAACCGGCACCACTGCTTTTGACTTTTATGAGATGGCAATAGTGAGCTCAGTATGCAAGCTGTTATTCTGATGATAGACTTTGCTGAGCTTTCCTGCATTTTCGATGTGTACTTGCTGTGAGTGACAGAGGCCCCTTGGGGTTAGGAAAAGATGGGACTCAGCAGTTTGCTGGTCCGGAATGAGAACAAGGGATGTGTGTATTTTCCCCTGACACCTTGTCCAGTATTTACTAATTATATTAGCACCAATTAATCCAGCTGACCTGAGACCTAGTGTTCAGGCCAGGCAGTAAGCTTCTACTGTCTGCATTGATAAGAGCATAGACAGATAAGCAAAATTATGTTTTCTGTCCATAACATCAATGAATATTTCCATATAGGTTCAACTGCCTCATGGAGAGTTTACATCTTGTATTTTTCACTGTTGAGGCTTATTTAAAGAACAGCAGAGGCAATTTTAAAGGAAAAAGCTATTAAGTACTATAAGGACTCACAAGAATTAACATTCACAGAGAGTCTTCAATATAAAATATCCACCAAGTTAACCTGCCAGCTTTTGTCATGAATGCAAAGCATACAGGCACTATCATCATCTTTCTGTTTCCACTTCATAGAGCAAAACAAAGGCATGTACTAAAAACAACTTTCTGAATCAGGTCACCCAAGACACAAATATTTTCTACATTTTATTGCTTTCATTTCCATTTTCATAAGTGAAATTGGAAGTTGGCAAAATATTTTTTTTCTTCATATTGTTGAATTTAGGTATTTATATTCACAGTTAAATGGGCCAGCAGTGCCCTGGCAGTCAGGAGGGCCAAACCTGTCCTGGGGGGCATCAGGCCCAGTATCTCCAGCCAGGCAAAGGAGGGGATTGTCCCGCTCTGCTCTGCACTGGGGCGGCCTCACCTCGAGTGCTGGGGGTAGTTCTGGGTGCCACAATATAATAAGAAGGATCTAAAGCTATTAGAGACCAACCACAGAGATGTTGAAGGGTTTAGAGGGGAGGCCATAGGAGGCATGGCTGAGATCAATTGGCTTCTTCAGCCTTGAGAAGAAGAAACTTGAGGGGAGACCTCATTGCAGTCTGTAACTTCCTCATGAGGTGAAGAGGAGGGGCAGGCACTCATCTTTTCATTCTCATGACCAGTAACAGAACCTTAGGGAATGACCTGGAGTTGTGTCAGGGGAGGTTTAGGTTGGATATCAGGAAATGTTCTTCACCAAAGGGTGACTGGTCACTGGCACAGACTCCCTAGGGCAGTGGTCACAGTACCAGCCTGACAGAGTTCAAAAAGTACTGGGACAGTGCTCTCAGGGCACATGGTGTGACTCTTGGAGGTGCCCTGTGTAGGGCCAGGAGTTGGACTCTGTGATCCTTGTGGGTCCTTTCCAACCTGAGACATTCTGTGATTCTATTCTATTTATTTTAATATGTTGCAGCTTTCTTCTTCATCTGTTAGACTTGAAAACATTGGAGCATTGTCTGTGGAGAAGAACAGAACTGAGGGATTGTTGAGTTGTCCTCCCTGTTAGTGCAGAGAAAGTCTTTCTTGTAGCCTAGGGGATTTTTTTATTCCTTTGTGCTATCACAGGTGTTATTTTTATCTTAGCAGTGTCTCTTCCAGTAAGTATGAAAGTCTCCTGGCTTATACTAGATCACTGCATGAGCTCTTTACTGGAGCAATATTTCTCACTTGGCACACAAATTTATTCTGCAGGGTTTTTTTTCAATTGTAATCTTCAAGATTACGCCTGAGAAAAAATTCATAATTTTGAACCTATAAAAAGAGGTTCAATATGTTTTGTTTTATTTTTAACATACTCATTTTGTTCAAACTTTTCTGTCTGCTACACCCATAGACTTTCCAGGAAAATACTGTTTTGAGAGGAAGAGAGTCACTGTACCTAGTCCAATGGGACTGGAATCAGCAGTATTTAGGAGGGTTAGTCATCTACTCAAGACAGAAATTTTAACACAGGTTTCTAATATTTACAAATTTTCCACTATTTCTGTAGGGCTCGATTTCAAGATCTTTCTTCAGCCAGCCCATTCTTGGGTTTTCCATTTTTTCACCATGTTCCCATCTGCTGCAGCCCTAAATCTGTGTTTATATCAGCCTTAGGTTGGTGTTGAGAGACATTTTAAAGACAATATACACAACTTCCACAGTGCTGGTTATAACGATTACATAGAGAAGAGACATCTCTCCATTGTTGGCGCCCTTAAACTATCAAGAGCATGTTAAATTAAAAAAAAAAAA
>VYZT01007681.1:0-25150 GCA_013400735.1 Pomatostomus ruficeps | reverse complement strand
GACCACGCGAGCCTTGGGAGCGCTTCCCGAAGCCCGGGGACGCCGGGTGCCGCTTCGGTGGACCTGACAGAGCTGCCGCAGTGCCGGCTCCACCGCGTGTTCCTGCGCCGCTACGGCTTCAAGCGGGGCGGTGTGGCGCGTTTCGAGCAGCGCCGCCTGGCCGTGAAAGCTTGGGTCTGCGCAGCGACGAGAGCCCGCAGCAGCGCAGGAGCGGTTGCTGGAAGTGGCGGCGCCCAAGTCTCACTTGGCGTCGCTCCTCATGTCCCCTACCCGCGACTGCTCTTGCTAAGCTGTATAGCTTAGCAAAGCAGCACTCAGACTGACGAGCAAAAGCAGGAAGAACCTTCGATTTGGTATTCCAAGGCAGCTTAATAGGCTACCACTCAAAGGGAGCCAGAGATCGAAAACAGCGAACAATTAATCTGCATAGGCCNGCGGCGCCCAAGTCTCACTTGGCGTCGCTCCTCATGTCCCCTACCCGCGACTGCTATTGCTAAGCTGTATAGCTTAGCAAAGCAGCACTCAGACTGACGAGCAAAAGCAGGAAGAACCTTCGATTTGGTATTCCAAGGCAGCTTAATAGGCTACCATTCAAAGGGAGCCAGAGATCGAAAACAGCGAACAATGAATCTGCATAGGCCTTTATACAGAGGCGGGCAGAGCAACAGGGACCAATGAACTGAGGGCTCAGGGGCGGCACGAAGGAGGGTCAGGGTGCAGGGACCAATGGAGAGGGACTGAGGAAGTGGCTGAGAGAGGAGGACCAACGGGGTGTCGAGTGAAACAGAATTTTCCAGAACTGGGGTGTCAGCCAGGGAATGATGGGCAGGGGACTGACAACTGGGAGGAGAGGCCAACGGGCCAACTGGGGCACAGTAATTAACATAAACAAATTACTAATGCAAGGGATCTTGGGAGGAGGTCTTTTTCTCACCCTAATCAAGAGAGCACTGATTGAAATAGGGCTCATCCCACCAATGCACCTTCTGTTGCCCTAGTGGTGGGGGTGCAGTGGCTTTCACAATGGTTTAAATAGGTACTTCCGTAAAGTGTGCTGTGTGCAGACTTTAGTGTTTGGAGTAAACTTCCCTGTCTGACCAGCCAAGAGTGACTCTGTACCTGCTGAGCTGGTACCTAAGTCCCTCTGCAGCTCCACACCCCACATTCACAAGTCAGACGAGGTTTCCTTATTGGCTCGACCCCAGGTTTCCCATACCAGAGTCTCAGACACCCCAGTCCTTAAAATAATTTAATCATGGTGCAATAACAAAATAACAGCTCTTGCGGGGTGCCCCCAAGAAGGGACTTCAACAAAGGAAACCCTCGGCTTTTATACCTTCAGAGTTTAAGCAGAGGAAAGTCTGGAGTTCTTGACTCCTGGTGTGTCTCTGAGTGTGTGGTCACCTAAATGGGCCACAGGCCCCCGTGCCCTTTGTTATGCAAAGATCAGTATCAGTTCAAGGCCTCTTCTCTCAGGGTCCCCCCCAAGCCAGAGCTCCATGTGCAGCTCTCACTGCAGCTGCTCACCCAGCTTCCAAATGTATCCTTCAGCAAGTGCAACAGTACTTCTCCACTAAATGCAGTGCAGCATAGGCCTCCAAGATAAAAGCTAATATGTTGACTTTCACACAGATGTCCTACTTTCTTTTTTTAGTGTTCCAAATTACTTCTCTTTTGTGCTGCATTAAAAGAAATTTACAAAACATATAGCTGTTTCTTAGTAAAAGCTAAGAAGTAAAACCATTTTATCATGTCTTTTTCCTGAATATTTTTCTAGATGATATTATATGCATATTTTCAAATTTGAAATAGTAAAAGTATTTATGTCCAATTTTATGTGGTCAGATAGATCTTTCAGTCAAGAATTTTACATTGGAGGAGTTCTGCAAGACTTTTTCTTCAGCAAAATGATACTTCTCATGAGTCTTAATAGTTTTTATGATGCTGAATATAGGTTTAAATTTCTTTACAAAAATAAGTTTTAAACAGAAAGAAAACAAAAATCTCAACAAAAACATACTTTCCCAGATGGAAAAGCTTCAGAACTTCTACCATAGATAATTTTGCTCTTCAGTCTGTGCTCCTAGAGTGGATAGTAACTGCAGCAACTAGAGCTGAGTGAAGTGTATTTTTATTTGTAATATAAATGGTGTCATGATGATGTTTTCAGTAAGGCTTTGTACTGGGTTGCCCTGCACTAGCAACTCAGCCTCTTGTGTCTGTGTATATTGAGTGTTCAGGTGTTTCTTCATTCACCCAAAAGAATACACCCAAACTTACCTACTGTATTTTAATGGGTTTTGGGGCTTTGTAACAGAAATTCTATTGAATCCATTCAATGGAAAATGATATATTTTTATTTCTTTTAAATTTCTGGCCTAGGAAGATTTAAGGCGTAATGTTCAATCTCTAAGAGCAAGGACAGAGATGCCAGAGGTTTTCAGGTGGAACAGGTAAAATAAAACATTCAGGCTGGAAAGTACCTGAAGTCAAAAAGGAAAGTTACCAAGAAGGGACCATCAGAGTATGTGTATACGTAAAACCTTATAACCCTTGGCCAAGAATCTGAATTAGTGTATCTAAAAAGAAAAGATAAAATTAATAAATAAAAATAATATTTTTTTTAATTACTGAGGTCTGAGAGATATGAGGTGCTGCTTCCAAAATTAAATGGACATCTTTTCTAAGTGATTTACAGAAAATTGAGAATTAGTGTTATACAGCATGTTTTTTTTCACAGCATCCAAAGGTTAATAAGTCAATTGCAAGAAGATTTTATTAGAACATGACATTCAAATGCTTTTCATTATGACCTCAGAAGAAACAGCACTTTGCAATAATAAGTGAAAGTGAAGCACCATCAAAATCAGTTGTATCAATCACATTCCTGACTTTAACAGATTTATAGATTTCTGTTTCTATTCAAATCATAGTGAGAAAAGCATCCTTTGTCTATTTTTTCCTATACATGGTCTTCAGAAATCATAAACAAGTTGATAAGCTCCTAGATCTATTGCCATTACATTTTGAGTTATGTGGTCAGTTGTAGTTTATTGAATTACTACAGCTGTAAAAAAGCAATGACTACTGAACTTTCAACACTAGTTCAGCACTACACAAACTCAGTACACACTTGTATATGTCCACACATACATAAGTTGTTCAGGTTTTAATTCTCAATTTCTTTATGAGATTTTTTAGAAGAAATACATCAATTTCACTGTTCCTTGTGAAAAATTGGGTTTTTTTCCTTTAATGAGTAAGAAATTAAAATTTCACAGTCTTTCAAAATTTAAGATACAAAACTATGAAATCAGATCAGACAGAAGATGAAGCCCACTCATTTTAAAAAAGTTTTTCTTGCTAAACCAAATCATCTTATGCATACAATACAAAAGCACTCCATTTGAGTGGAAATGAGAAAATTCTGATAGCATCTTGCTTATCAGATTTTATTTGTGGAAGGCTACGTTTTGTCTTGAATATTTTATAAATAAGACTATTTACATACTCACACTTAATGTGAAAACCCCATTATTCTTACTACTTTTAGCAATCCTCAGGATTATTGTCATTTGAATCAACTCTCATACTTGTCTCTTTATTTTACGTGAAAACACTCACTTCCTTTCTTCGTAATCACAGTCACAGAATCTGAAAGGCACAACTAAGCTAGCTGTGTAGTTCTCAAAAACAAGGAAAAAGAGTACATCAGTAGTGAATTTTGGAAGTGACTTTTTGACCTAAATAGTATTATACTCTCAGCCACCGACACTCAGATTTCTGATTCAACTTTTCTTTTTCTCTGACAGCTAGGCAGGATTACTGGTCATTGTTTTCTCTCTGCTTTTTAATTAATTCATGATTAGGGCACCATTATCCAATAGCAGAGTGCCTATACATAAAAGGGTGAATAATCAATCTATTAACTGTTTATTACATAAGTTATTCAGGACTTTTTAATTAAACATCTCTGCAATACTCAAAGGTATGTCCAACAACAAATGTTAACATCTTACAATGCTACAAAACTTTCTTGAAATAGGATTTGTTATCCCAGTTATATTTTACTGTTTATCTTTTTTAGCAAACCAGACCAATTTCATTAATTTACTGCAAAGAATCAATGACAGCCAAGATAGTGGCATTAGTTTCCAGCCAAGACAAAGATTCCGGCTATTACAGCATACATGTGTTGATTTTCTGTGTAACAATGACAAAGGCAATCTTTAAATTGGATGGTTTTGACATGGTAAACCTAGATTTGCTCTGATTTCTACATAATTTCTTGCATTCTTACAATAATCTTAGTAGAAATTTAAGGCATTTGATTTCAGCATATAAAGTGATAAACAAAATTGGGAGGTAATACCAGGAAACTTTTAGCTGTGAGGATAATGGGATACTGCAACAGCTTCTATCTAAGTTATCAAACCTCTGATTAGAAGTTTTCAATAATATGACTGAAATATCATGACCATGCCCCAGTGAAAAGATTAATTTAGCAGGCCTCTTGACATCCTCTTCAACCTTTTACTCTACATGTATTTTTGCCAAACTATTATTCTTATCTTTAGTTTTCTTTATGGCATTGTCACTGCAAAAGTACTCTAATAGTATGTCTTCAGCCAGTCATGCAGTGATTTTCAAGGAACAGCAAAAGCAAGTTTGCTTCCTACAGAAAGGTTAGTTGTAAGCAAGGCTGACCCCAGCACAGGCTGTGCCCTCACTGATGAGGAACATCCCCACAGGGTCTGACCAGAGTGGACAGAGACAGATGCCAGTAACAGGGGCCCTCAACAGAGCCAGGAAAGGCAGTGTGAGAATCCAGGCCTGGGATCCATCCAGGGGACTTGGACAGTTGGGAGCAGCAGGAAGGCAGGGCTAGAAACAAGGCTACTGTGGAGATATGAGGTCCATCCAGGGAGCAGGACTAGAGGCAGGATTGAACACAGGCACTCCTGCGGTATCTATGGGATCAGCCATAAGTTCTGGGCCCATGGGCAGGGCGGAGAGACTGGGCAGACACAGTCAGGACTAGTGATGCCCTCAGGACCCTGAAAGGCAAAAGCACTGCTGTCACACATTTTCTCTGTATATTCTTATGTGTCTATATATAGGTAGTAATTTCCAAAATATCTGTTATTTGCCCCCACTGAAACCAAGATGCTAGTTTATATGGAATGGCCTAGGGCTCCCACAGTCAGTACCTGATCTGATCTTCAGAACAGCAAAGACTACTTACATTTCACACTGTTTTACACTCATTATAGTGAAGCAGGTAATCATTATATTCCTATTTTAAAATCACAGTTCACTTTACTAGAAAAGTTACATTATATTAAGCAATAATATAGTAATTACATTGTATTAATTATAGATATTATGTAATACCACATTATACGTGCCACCACATGGTCATATTTTGTCAATCTGAGTCATTTAATTGTACATAATTCTTTGTTAACAAAACATGATTCTCTGTGGATAAGGTAATAAAAAAAGCAGGAGTGCACTAATTCCAATTGTTTTGCATAACCTTTCAGACTTTTTTGTATCAAATGGAATCACACCAGTTCACTGTAATTTAGAGTAGAATGATGGAAGTGAATATACAAATTCAGATATCAGGGAATCAGAAATTGTTGTAATGGGAGTACTTAGAACACAAATTGAGGTAGTTATAAAATATTTTTAAAGATTAAAAAACCCCAAAACCAGAGAAAAACCACCAAACTTAGCTCCTTAACAGCATTTTTCATCCTGAAGGTTAGTTCTTGCACAATATTAATACAGAAAGCTATTAGCTTTTACTATTTATATCCTAAATCAACTATAAGTATACATATCATGGTGCTACTGCAGTTCCTTATACTTATCTTGTTCTTGCCTAGGTACTTTTTTTAATACTTGCGTACCTCTGATGTACTACACAACTTATTTCTCTCTTGTTGGTCACATTGATCAAGTACTTACAGAAAAAACTTGTGCATTGTGTCTGGAGCACTATCACAGTGTTACAAAATGCTTATATATGTTCATTGCTTACATTACTTCAACATGCTTATATTTGAGTTTTATGAAAGCTAATATTAATTATTTAGTGATTAATGAACTTTGATGTAGAGGCATTGAAGGCTTCCACTTTGACTAGAATGGTTTTATATAGTAAGTTACTTAAAGTGTAGTATATATCTATTTGTGAGAGGAATAGTGCAGGCAAGCAAACATTACTGACTTTATAATCTTACACAAAGTGCAGTTACAAGCATGACATCAATGAAGCGAATACAGAAAGAGTAAGAATGGATAAGGCATAGAAAGTATGATCTATGTTGTGAAAAATCCTGGCAAAATAAATATTTTTTTCTGAGAGCAGTCTCTTCCAATCTGAACAAATAGAGGTATTTTTTTCTTGCTATTGTAGATACATAGAGAAGTTTTATCCAACAAATTTCTACACCTCTATTGATTTCTTGCAAAAGTGTAAGTTTTACTGTGAAATCTATCATATGTGTGAATATTTCTTCTTTAAATAAAATCTGCAAAAGTAGAAAGAAAAATAAAAATGGTTAGTTGGCGTTGCAGCAACAATGTGGAAATTCAGTGATAAAAAGCCAGAATCCTCAACTCCTTATTTCTTTACAGAGAGGTGGTTGAGAATAGCAATGAGAAGAGTCTGGACTTTATCCTGAATAGTTTCCTGAGAAGACAAAAATAGAGTTTGGTACAGCTTAGCCCACACTGTCATATTATTATAAGTCACAGCCATGATTCCAATCAATGAGATCTTGGTTAAGACTGGAAACATGAGAAATCATATATCATGGTTATACATTTCTGAAAAGCAAATTAACTAGGTAAATTTTAAACTCTGCCTTAAATTTTATTAAGAAAAAAAAGTGGTAATCACTCCAATAAATAATACAGGCTTTCCAGAGAATATTGTGACTTAAACTAAAACATTGACATCGGAAAGGTGTAAAATTAAATGCAATTACATCATGGAGAGCCTTTATCTCCCTCAGCTGGGCTCTGAACCAGCTGAAGTTTACTCTTCTAAAATCTAAAACCTTTGTCATAGTACTAATCATCAGTGTGCTCAGCTGATCCCAAACTCCACAATATGATGATTGCTGCGGTTAAGGCCACTAACTTCACATTTTTCTTTAAACTGTAATAAAATAATTTCTTATGCTTACAGTAATTTTTTTAAGTAGGCTTGACGTGTATGGCCACAAGGGAGAAAGAGACTTTTTGCAGACATATCAAAAATTTAGATCTATGAGATACAGTGTGTAGCTATTAAATAAATGGTTGTAAAGGCACATCATGGTTCATATTTTAAAGGATATTGTGTTTACAGACATTCCTTTCAAATATACTCTATTACATTCATATAAACTATTATTTCATGTTTATATTTAAAACAAGCAAATACCCTATTTAGACACCACTTATAGAAAAAATTTCTATTTGATATGTCAGAACGCAATTACGAAGAAGAGGTCACTTATTTAAAACTGCACTCATTGTGTTCCTGATTGTTTTCTTGTTTTCTTTCTTGGAATTTTCTGCTTCAGACATTGTATCATCATCTCTCATTGACAAATTCGAACTCCTTTGTTGAAGCGTATAAGAATCAGGGGAAAATGAAAATCATGCCTTATGTTTTGGAATCTTTTTAATCATCTATAGTAACATTTCTGATCCTAATATTGTTGTAGTTTTAGGACCAACAGCCAGGAATATCCAAAGGTTCCAATAACTGTACATCATACCACTGGAAAAAGATGTGGAGCTTATTTCTTGCATAGAATATTAACCCCAAAAATGGATCATGACATGTCCTTTGCAATATTCGTGCAGGTAGACAACCCCGATATATTTTAATAAATATGTAATAATATTTCTGTGGATATATTTACACACATTTTTATATGGGTTGTGTGTGTATATATATATATGCACACACACATAAATATTTCATTGGAATGATGAGACCCTATAGTAATGATTAAAATTTCAAATATTGAAACCTGTTCAAATATTTAATATTCTCATACAATCTTATTTAGTAAGGATATAAATATGTATATGGTATTATTTAAATGTTTCAAGGATTAATTACACTCCTTTTTTCCAAATCAGTTTAATAAGTTATTATTTCACAACAAAATAGCTAATATATGGCCAAATTATTTTGCATATTAATTTTACAGTGCACAATATAAGTAAAATTAAACCCTTTATTTACGTTTCCTAGTAAATCTTGGTGAAGTTGGGATACTTATTTTTGTATTGTATGTCAAAACCA
Organism: Pomatostomus ruficeps; assembly: GCA_013400735.1. Taxonomy (NCBI): domain Eukaryota; kingdom Metazoa; phylum Chordata; class Aves; order Passeriformes; family Timaliidae; genus Pomatostomus; species Pomatostomus ruficeps. The sequence continues at coordinate 16,833 of VYZT01007681.1, read as the reverse complement.
TCATAGATTTGTAAAATTCTGATTAGTGACATTTGCATACATAGTACAAGTATTGAAACATATGATTATATCAGTTCCTTGAAACCCAAAAACTAGCCATTGAAAGTAAATACCACTTTTTCTGTTTATGCTGGTGCATTGCTTTAAAAACTTCAATAAACTGCATAATGATGGATTTAGTCTTAGCAATGAATGCCATGATCCCCAAATCAAATGTGGTAAAACAGTTCAGAATAGTGATAGGAGGATTTATATTTTTTAAAATGTAAAATACACACAGACTCTAGCCTGTTTAAGGCTCTTTGTATCTGGTTGAGATGCAGTATGCATGGCCCAGTGCTGTGACACCTGCTGTGACTTTGCATTATGTTTGAAAATAATAGGTTCTTCAAGAGGAGAGAATGCCTTCTAGTATAGTAATTGATTGCAAGCATCAATACAGCAGCTGCTCCTGTGCACTCAGGAATAACTTTATTTTAGGATTGTTGCTTTTTTAATAGCTTTACATTTTTTATAGCAGTTCCCATTATTCTTTAGTGGTATTATTTCAGAGGCTTCTGCTAACAGTAGGGGAGGAGCTATAAAAGTGAAAAGATGGAACCATTTTTTTTAGTGAGCGTGTCCTATTCAACTTCTTAAATTTGACGTCTCATCTCCTGTATAGATATAGATACCTGCCATTAGCTAAACTCTAGTGGAGGGACAGCAGTTGCTTAATGGCAGAAAACGGCTTCTACAATTTTTATTATGAACAGCATAAAATGCAATACATAATTAAAATCTAAAAGACATGTATATTAAGTAAGAATGTACATCTTCAGTCATAGCACTTAGAGAGCACTTGGGAACCAAGAAAGAAAGTCAGCACTTCTGTGAACTGCTTAAACACTGCTTGATCTCATTTTCTTTCACATTATCCTAAGAAACCTCAAATTTATATTTAATATCCTCAGGGGCTTAAAAGAAGTATAGCATAGATACTCATATATGCATCATATTATTGAGTTCAAAACTGTCCTATATTACAATATGGGATTTTCTGAAATGTTTTATGAGTTCAGTGCAGCATTATCTAATCATCACATTATCATACTTTCTTATGAGGAGAAAATTATTTTTTTAATCTTCACACCTCTTACCGTTTTAGATTTTTAAACATTTCTAGCATCTTTATTTGTCTAAGAGCTCTTTAGCAGCCATCCTGATATTGGAATTTACCTGATGTGAATGAGGTCAGTCCATTTCGTGTCTCTTGTGACTTAGGTATTATACAAGGTGGTAGGAGAGTTAACAGAGAGAACAAAATAAAATACCAAAAAAAACCCCCCAAACAATTAAACAAACCAACAACAACAGAAACGCAGAAACCAAACAAACCCAAAACAAACAAAAAACCCCCCCCAAAATCACAAACAAACAAACAAACAACACACTCCCCTCAAACATAAGCAGTCATGATAAGCAGGGGTTAAATTCTCAATTTCCTGAGACAGACATACACTGATATCTCATCCTCTCAGGAATTAAAGTCTTTTACTTATTGTGGCAACAATTTCACATGGGTCATTTCACATCAATAAAAGAACAACTAGACCTTTGAGTCGGGAGGAAATAGGAGGCAACAAGAGTTTTACCTCAGACTTTTCTATTAAAGGAAGCCCAGGGCATTAGTGCTTTATTTATGAGAAGTTCTATCTGATGAGGAACATCAAAAGAGGAAGAGTTGTGTTTCCTAGGCAAGGAAGATTATTACACTCACAATGACTCCTACAGTTTATGCTCTCACATCAGTGGAACAGCCATAGCTAGAGGGTGGAAGCTGCCTCACACCTTCTTCCCTTTTCCAAACTCCACTGGGAAAAATCCTACAATCTGATCAGGTTTGGGTATTACTACATCCCAAGCTGAATAGCCTAGGGCAGGACTGAAGCACTCATAACCAAATTCAAAACAGGAGCTTAAGGTGCTATAAAAATTTGATGCAGAAATTTCACCTTCCTACAACATCTAAGGGCATGCAGAATACCTAGTCATCCCCTGGAGACAGAAGTTTTGAATTGAGGCACTGTTTTCCAAAATTTCGTTTGAATGCATTTGTTGTCTGTCTATTTTCCTTCATAGATCCTTTCTGCAGCTTTACTGTTCTGATCATGAAGTACAGAATATCTAAAACCTTTTCACCCTTAGTGGTTGGGCTATTCAGAAAAGACAAGTAGGAAGAAATCCATAGAATTACTTTCTGCTCTTCCTTACCTTGAAACTGGACAAACCTTTGATAAATGTAAGGAGAACAAACTAGCTATATTATAAAGAAGAAAATAAATATTTTCTGTGAGCTTTAAAGCATCCTGCAAGAAAACAGAACATAAAAATGCATAATTTCAGGGTAGGTCTTAAACATATTCATACTTTTCTGTCCATATTCTGAGTCTGCTTGAGATGAACACATTTTTTGTAGGAAGCTACATAGCTGCTCTTGTCTGGTCAAACCAATAGGCCATTTCTCTTAATATTGTGTGAATTGTTCACATCCTAGATGTAGATAAACTGTTCACAGCACTACACTAACCCAGATATTTGTCTTTCATACTTCAATGAGTATGGATCCAGCCAACTTAGAAAGCTCAAAGGATCTTATCTCTCTATAGAGACATGGTAAGAGACAAAAATTAAAGCACATAATTTATTTTACTAGTCTTACTTGCACTGATATATTCCACTCTTGACAAACTGATTGAATAATAATTTGAACAAGCCAGGACTGTAACATTTTTAGTAACTGAACATCAGATGTGATCGTATGCTAATCCAGTTGCATGTTAGTAATATATGCTAGAGAAAGGTTAAAAAATGCCGTAGCCTTTTATTTTCATTCCTAAATTATCTGTTGCATTGTCAAAGGTAGGGAGTGAGATTATATAAAATGAAATGGTTTCTTGTGGTTAGAGGGGAAAAAAAAGCCAACAAGGGCTAGTTGGATGTACGGCATATGTCTCCTTCATCTTGTGAAGTTTCACAATGACAAAAACTGGTAGTCTTGAGATGGCTTTAAAAGATTAATGACTCTGAAAAAGATTTTGTTACTACAGACCCTGAACTGATGTTCAGTGAAATTAATATTTTTGTAAGTTTCATGATGGGTAGACAGGTGAGACACAAAATATTTTTATATATAGTATTTTATTTAAAATATATTACAACTAAGGAAAACTGTATATATAGAAGTAGTGTCACATAATAAAATGTCAATACATATCTAGGATTATATATTTGCATGCTTCACAGCTGAAATTTGAAACCTTGTATTTTGATCAGTTCTCCTCAGAAGATTATAATCTACTTGCATTTCTGCAAAAGCTCTCATATATGACATTTAGAAAGCCATTGATTTTTGTTCTTAATTTACAATAGGAAGAAATGAACTTCTATTTTTCCTTTGTCTTCAGTTTACATTACAGAAGCTGTGCAGCAGGTCTTTTACGTATCTGCACAGTAGGCACTAGAGTACAACAGGTCCTTAATCTCAGCTGGAACACCTAAACTTTAATATCATAAAACAGTGAAAATAACATATATTCATTCAATGAATTATTTTCAAACCATAGACCTTAAAAAAAAAAAAAAGGAAAAATAACAGAAAGCATTGATGAAGCAGCTAGAGTCAGGAAAATATTTAAGACTAAAAGATAGTTATGAACAATTTTGTATTGGATGTTTCCTATCTCTTATATCTGTCTTTATTAGTTGTTTAAAAATAAACTTCTAATGAGAATGCTATTTAACTAAAAATAGTTTCTTCCTTAATAAAAGAGGTCTGCCATTAACAGCCACCTAGTCCTCCATGACAGCTTCAAGAACAATTGGCAAACTTTGGCTTTTCAAGAACATTCAATGATGTAGTGGCTTCCAAACAAATTGAATTATATTTCTATCAAAAACTGTTGCTGCTGTTATGTATTGGAATATTAAGTAATGTACTTTAGCTAGGCTAAGCAAATGAAACAACAAAAATTACTCACAATTTTGCCTAATCTATAAGATGGTTTAAAGACTGTATAAGAAATTTTTGTTGCTCAGTTCTGTCTACCAAAAATTTGGTGAGTTAGAGGTATGCATAGAAAATAATGCAAGGAAATGTGGCTAGAGAGGTTTTCTTAATTTGTTCAGGGTATTTTTGAGCCTCTTAATTTATTTGAGAAACTTTCACATGAAGTCTTGGGACTCAATTTTGCAAGACACTTAAGAATCTCAGTAGTCATAGGTATTTTTAGATGCTTAGGTTATGCAAAATCTGATAGGATGAGGTTTCTAATGACTAAAAGATTGTCTTGATTTTTTCAATAGTAAATAACACCTAGTGAAGAATTACTAAGTCTCTGAATTGTGTAGAGAAAAATAAAATAATTTTGTTTGAAAAACCTCAGTACACTTTTAAATTATAATAGACTAGAGGCTTAAGATAACTTAAGCTGAGCAAATGATATTTCTTATGGGATACCATTGTGTCTAAATTATAGTTGCATAAGTATCATAAGAGTTTCTAAAGTCTTTCATATTTTCCTACTAAGATCAATATTGAAGTTCCCTTGACTTCAGTAAAACCACAGTTAGCACTATTGAAAGGCCAAATCTATAGGTCTGGGATCTCTTTTATTTTTTCCCCCAAAATTTCTGTTGTCATCTTGACTTTCAAGATGCAAAATAGCAGTATAAAGAAAATCTACAGGTGAATTATTTAGTGCACTTCAAATATAAAAAAAAAAAAACCCGCATGAATTAATTTTTTTTCTACTATCCTCTGCATATTTTTATTGGATATTTTGTTTGGTTTGAAGTCAGTGAGTTTTCCTGATGATGGAAATAGGAGAAAGTCATTAGATAGCTACAGTGAAAATCAAGAATTATCAGAAATAGAATGGCTGAATTTTGAAATAAGCATGACATTTTCAAGAGTCTATCTCAGCAATAAAGGAAATGGCAAGACATTGATTTTTATTTTTTTATGCTTCATTTGCTAAGCTAGAGAAAAATTTGTTTCATTACAACAAAGTCCAACTGCAAAATAAGAACAAATGAAACCATATTTTAAAGCAAACTGACAAAGAAGGAAGTCGAAAATTTTCACAGTTTTATAAATTGTCAGTATTTTTCCTCGGACTAACCTGAAAAGGAGACTGATTTCTATAGGTTTGGACTATCAATTTGTATTTAGACAGTTTCTGTCTTCATTAACTATCAGCCATGATTGGAAGTTTACTTGTTCCTGGAACTAAAATTCAAAATAGTCCCCATTAAGTGAATTCAGAAAATAATATGATAGTGCAATACTGTATACTTGTTGTATGACACAGCAATATCACTTATTGAAGATAGAAATTTCTGTGTATCAGAACTTAAAATTATTCTCTCTCCAAATGGGAAACTCATTGAATGCATTAAGTCTGGTGGTTAAAATTTAGGAATGTAGAAATAGAGAAATCAAAGGGTTCTTCTCGATGTCAAAGTCCTGCTCCTAACATGTGCTGGCCTTTAATGACCTTTCAGGCAAACTGCATCTGACTTGTAATTCCATCTTTCTCCTCCATCCAATCTCAATAGTACAGGACCCACACCGTATCATTTAAGTCTGTAATGGTTTTGCATGGGATAAAGATAAATTTCTTGGTAGCAGTCAGTATGGGATTGTGTTTTGGATCTGTGCTGATAACACAGGGATGTTTTTGTTATTGTTGAGTGGTGCTCGCACAGAGTCAAGGTCTTTTCAGCTCCTTATCCCTCACCACTGGTGAAGAGGCTGGAAGTGCACAAGAAGTTGGGAGGGAACACAGCCAGGACAGCTGGCACACACTGACTCAAGGGATATTCCATACCATATGGCATTGTGCTCAGCAATAAAGCTGAAAGAAAGAAGAGGGGGATGTTTGAAGGGATGGTGTTTGTCTTCCTGTCACTGTTATAAGTGATGGAGCCCAGCTCCCCTGGAGGTTGTTGAACACCTGCCTGCCAATGGGTGGTGATCAAATTCTCTGTTTTGCTTTGTTTATGCATTCAACTTTTGTCTTAGTTGTTAAACTGTCTTTATCTCAACCCACATATTTTCTCACTCTTACCCTCCTGATCCTCTCCTCCATCTTGCTGTGGGGGAGTAAGCAAGAGGTTGTGTAGTGCTGAGGGCCCTGCTGGGGGTTAAACCACAACAGGGTCCCACTTCTGTTCTTTTTCTAGTGTACTCACAGTAGTTTTCTACCCCAACTCCCACTTCACTCTGTATGTGGGATTCTTTATATTTCTCTACTTTTTCTTAGGAATAAGAATCTCAAGTTTTAGTAGGATTCCTTTCTTAAGGCAGCCACAACAGAGGGTCTGCAAACTGGCAACACTTGTTAAAGCTCTCAAATGGAAAGTGTGGAAGAAATCAACAGCACTACAACCACCTGAGTTTTTTAATAATTTTTTACTCCACTACAGTTAAAACCAGTCCAGTACAGCCTTTTCCCTATAGCTTCCTATTTTAATTATCTTTTTCTAAGGAATATTGTATTTTATATTAGCATGACATTATGGACCAAACTCCCAAAACAGACTTCTTCCTTCCTATAGATGTAAGGATATGTGAAAGGAAATAGTGTCTGCTTCTTCAGGATATCTGAAAAAATATTTTTTAAATGCAAAAGAAAGTAATAAGAAAAGGAGGAAGCCACAACCAAGCATATACAGAGACAAAAACCTGACCAACAAATTATAAAGGAGGCAGTAAAGAGAACCAAAACTGGTCCATCACATTAATTGGCAAGTTCATGCAGAAAGTGGTAATGTTTATTTCTGTAAGCTTATCTGATTGTGAACTTTGTTAAACTGGTTTCTAAGGAAAAGAAGGCAGCCAGAAAAAAATATAGGGAGGCATAAACCTTATATGACAAACATAAGGGAGACAAAGACAAGAAACAAACCTTGTCAGTCACACTAATTGATCGGCTATCAGAAAAACCCACACAAACCAGAATGTTATAAATGGATAAGGATGAAAAGAACAGGGTACAGGGTGCTACAGGGTATCAGTGCAAACTGGTAGGGGAATGGTAAGGGAAGAACAAGGGAAAACAGAGAAAAAGAGGTATAAAAGGCATCAATCAGATGTAGAAGTGGCGCACATGCTTGCATGACTGTCTGTGCCTGATCACTACAGTCTGTCCTATGCTCTTGTTAAATTCTTTTTCCAAAGCTATTTCTCTTTGTTATTTCACTGTCTGTACTCTCTGAGTGTCAGCGTTGCAAGGACTGTGTGTCAGCTACCAGTGGGACTGGCAGGAGTGGTTTTGGGGCCAGCAGCTGGAGTCACACCAGGAGAGCTGGAGAAAGTGGGGGTCCCAGTTCTAGCTATTGGAGTCTATGGCTGCCAGCCACTGGCGTAAGAGCGGCACGTGTCCTGAAAAACCAGGCACTGAAAGGGACCAGTGTGAATGAGGCTTAGCAATGATTGCTGGAGGGAGACCACTCCTGGTTTGTGCCTTCGCCAAACCAGGTACACATGGGTCATTCACATGTATTTGTTAGCAAATCTCAAGCAGGACCAGACAGCAATACCCTGGGTCTGGGCTGAAGTATCAGGCAGGGAGAGGTGTTCAGGCTAGTATTCAGAGGAACCTGAGACCACATGGTGTCTCTGAAATGAGTGTGTTAGTGCATATTTATTTGTTAGTGAGCACCAAGCTGGACCAGACAACAAGCAGAAGATCTTTGGAGAAAGTAAGAAGGTCCAGGGCCTAGTCAAGTGAGTTGGACTGAGAAAGAGGTCATGCCAGTACTTAGGGGATTGCTAGTGGTTGTGAATCTAGAACATGTCATGTGTGTGTGCCTTCACTTCTGCTCTACCAGCTGTAGAGGGTGAAAGGATTTGTTTGTCTGGGCTTATGTTTTATGAGCTCTATATGTGGGTGTTGTTGAAGGCAGCATCTTGTCTGTGGCAGCTGTGTGTCTAGCTCTGTCAGCATCCTACACGCGTATATGTTTCTGCATGTGTATCCCTGGACACATGCACAGCTTCCCTACTGCTTGAACCTGCAATTGGGAAAGCATCAGCCATGTACCTCAGCCTGGACCAAGACCCCAGGCCCCCAGGGATGACTCCAGTGGCCAGGCTGGACTCCAGCACCCATAGGACCCTACATTATGTCGTAGTTTAACCCCAGCTGGCAGCTAAGTCCCACATATCCTCTTGCCCATCCTCAGGTTTTATGAGGAAAAGAAGCAGAAGACTAAAAGTTAGAAAACTTGTTCCTGGGGATAAAGGCAGTTTAACAGGTAAAGCAAAAGGCATGTGCACAGGCAAAATGAAACAGGGAATTCATTTGCCACTTCCCATCAGCATGTTTCTTAATATCGAACCTAAATCTAAACCACCCCTGGTGCAACTTGAGGCCATTTACTCTGGTCTTGTTACCTGAGAGAAGAGACTGATATCAACCTCAGTACAATTTCCTTTCAGGTAATCGTAGAGATCAATAAGCTTTCCCTTCAGCGTCCTTTTCTTTATATTAACCCCAGATCCCTCAGCTGCTCTTCATAAGGCTCGTTCTCCAGACCCTTCACCAGATTCATCAACCTTCCTTGGACTCACTCCAGCACCTCAATATCTTTATTATAGTGAGGAACCCAGAACTGGATACAATTCTCGAGGTGCAACACGGTATTTGAAGGGCAATGAATACTGAATATGCTATTCATGATTCCATATGGTATGGAAAAGCCCTTTGATCATTTAGGGTCAGCTGTTCCAGCTATGTCACCTCCCAGCTTCTTGTGGACTCCAGCCTCCTCACTGATGGGGCAGCATGTGAGATAGAAAAGGCCTTGAATCTGTGTCAGAACGGCTCAAGAATAACAAAAATATCCCTATGCTATCAACAGTTTTCATCACAAATCCAAAACACAGCCCTGTATTAGATACTATGAAGAAATTTAACTGTATGCCAGACAAAACCACATTAAGATGCTATTTAAAAGCCAAAAGATACTACACCTAGCACTAAATTTGTCTCCGATATACATTCTTCAAATGGACAACAAATAACAAAACCATATCATTCTAAACTAATGAAATACAGTTCTTACATCTAATCTATTAACATTTGCATGCAGGGACAAGATTAAATTCCCATATTTCTTCCCTCTAATGCACATACTATTTTCAGAAATAATCTTTTGTCTTCTCATTCTCCAATTTCAGACATTGACAGAAGAAAATGTTATCTGTATTACTGCTGTCAATGAGTGGCCTTACATTTTCCAGTTGTCCATTTCCCATTCTTATTTCTTGATTGTGCTTAGTATGTAACATCTATTCTTAAGGAAGACCAGATTCAGACTGTGTTGTAGGTCTCTTGGCCCACTCTGCAATCTACATTTGATTTTTTTCCCCCAGATAATATGGCTATTACATGGGTTTGAAGGAACTACTGACTTAGGTTAACACACATTCTTCAAAAATAGCCAGAGTGGCCATGGGTTTTCTCATATAAGATCACTTATGTCTTTCAAAGAGGTCTTCTTGCCATCTGTAGTAAACCCTATTATGGAACCTTATTTATTACTACCACTAAAAGACTAGAGACTAGGATGGAACCACTGCTAAAAAGCAGAAATAATATATTCTTTCAAATTTTGAGGGTTTTTTTACCTGCACTAATAAGATTTTTCCTTTCATAGTTGGTAAAATGGCCTGAAATTAACTTTTAATTTTAGTATATTTTTCACTGCATAGTACCATTAAGCACATAACACAATACTGGCTATATTCACTCTAGAACTGTAGGACTGAAATGCACTTAGTGTTTGAGAACATCTAATTAATTATTTAAATAATGCTGTGTGTTCAGGACAAGTTTTATCATATTTTTCCATCCTTCGGTTATTTCTACATTCTTCAGTCGACCAAGGCATAAAAGTCACTAAATTGCCTCTAACTTAAGGCAATTAATTAACACAGCAAAATGTCATCCTGAAGTTAATAAGGCTTGGCTGCAGGACCTCATGGATGTGGGTATGTTACTTGTCAAATCATATGCGTATCTTTGCATTGTGTTATGAAAACAGCATAGACCCCAATACCTGTGTACTGGCTAACCTCCTCCTAAGACACTGCGATATATATGCGATTGTCTTGGAGGAGATAAAAGAATGGGTAATTAACTGAAGACATCCTATGAACCTACCCCAAAAATGCCAGTGTGGGATGTTTTCTGCGCAGCTAAATTCCAGCATGAATTTATGCCAAACCATTACACTTGAGTAGAGTCCAGTTCATCCCCTTAGTTATATGTGTATATGAGAGTATAGCTGTTGTTATTTATACTTGTACTGACTGCAGTGATGGGTATTAGGATGATCTTTTTCTAGGACAGCAGCAATTGTGACACATAGCACAATATATGTGAGATAAGTTATTCCCTTAATGTTATTTTTTTCCCACATTTTTGTCTACAGATTAAATATGTAAAGCTGCAAGTAATCCTTGACAAAAAAAAAATTGTTTACTGCAATATATAGCAAACTGAGCTCAGGATGCCCAATTCATTAAATTTTTATGTATTTCCAGTTAAAAAAGGAATTAATGAATTTACTTTGAGCTCTGACCTGAAGCTCCCTAGCTCTCTTATTGCCTCTAAACCTCAAAGCTATTACATGTAAATTTTACAAAAACCATGGTGTCTCTCAGCGTTGTGCAGCCCCCAAAAAAGTTACTTTATAAAGAATAAAAAGCTATCCACTTACAGTGGTTCTGAATTGTAAAAACAAATACTTAGAAATAGGAACAGTAACACAAGGGAAAAAAAAAAAGCAAAGCATTTCCAGGGGTACAAGTGAAAAGAAAAAAGAACTAGTTTAAAGGACATTTTTGCCTACTTTGCTGGGCTCAGCAGAAAGTGAATGCCTTCTACAACAAATCAGGTTTCACCAAGTGCAAGCAGATATGTTAGATTAATCTATATGTCAATGAAAGGATGAACTGATTCAAACTAGGAGCTTTGAACTTAGGTGCCCTGCTGTCACTGAAATGTCCACTTACAATTTTCAGACTATATTATATTAGTTTAATGCTACAGTTCCTCATTACCTTCACAGATGTTGGCAGTAGACAAAGTAACTTACTTGCCCTTTGCATAAAAGTAACAAAAATTTTAAGGTACTAAGAGTAGAGGCACAGCCTAGTACTGTATGTGCTGTGCTGTGTGCAGGCTGTCAGGCTACATTAATATCTGTATTCTAGAAGACAATAATACTCTTTGTAATGTGCACTTGGCAAATGGAGTAAAAACTTACTACTCAATTTAACAAAATACTAAAGGAGCTTGCTACAGCATCAGGCTAATTATTATTTTAAATTATTTTGTTGCTTCTTGTTCAGTACTAACATTATTCATGATGAATTATTTGATTTTTATGTGATGTGCATGGAATTGCATGGGGACCCCAGCACAATTTAGCATTCATTTTTAGTCATAATTTTAGCAGAGAGGCTTTTTAAAAAATAATGTTCCTTCACATAATATTCTTCCTTACATGCTGTAAGATTCTATTCATTCTGCAACTACAAGGGTAGTTTTCATCGTCTTACTGCAAGGAAATATATTCAGGCTGACAAATTTTCACATCGTCCAGTCATTTATGTGCTCTAGGGTAATTTTTCTTCTGGCTCACGCTTTTCTACTGGAATTGTTGCAATCTGAATTAAATGTTTACTGAGACAAACAATGTAAGCTTGAACCCTAGTTGTCTACACATCACCTGTACTTATTCTTGGCATTTTCCTTATCTGTTTATTCTACTTTACTTTCTTTCTTTCAACCTTTGCAGTATATACACAATGAGGTCTATGACTGATCCAATGCCCAGAGACAGCCTTTCTAGAGACAGCAATGGATATTGCAGACCCTTCTCATTAAATATAATTATCATTTTTCCAAAGATACTTGTCATTCTGGAATGTAATATGGCCTAAATATGAGAAATCCTGGCAAACAGAAATATAATAAGACCAATTCTTCTTCTCTAGCAGATGTTCTCTAAAGTGTTCTCTAGAATATTGTTTGCCCTGTTTAAAATAATCCATAGATCTAGTCTAATTCATTATTCTCAGCAATATTTGTAGTGAACTCATTTCTGGAAAAAGCTTTTCTTCTAATATATTGTGTAAGTCAGTTGTTCAGGTAAATATTTGAATTGTATCTGCAAGTAAAACATATATATGCAACTTCATGAATATTCATAACAGGTGACCATTTGCTCAGTTTTCAAGTTATCACAATTCAGAGGACTATGAAAACAAAAGGTCTCCGTTTTTGAAGACCTGTATTAACTAGTCACAATTCATAACAGGTGTTCTCTGAAAATATTTACAGTCATGTATTATATGACAACACCTAAAAATCCATTATAGACCTGTATCTGTAAGCAAGCATTGTGACACTTAAACGTTCTGTTGTTGTGACCCACAATGTCTTTTCCTAAGTTCTTTTTGATTTAAGTAAGATAATCAATAAATCAAATAGTAGTGGTCCATGGATATTTTAAAATGTATAGGCTTGTTTTTCTCTTAGTAGCCTCACTGACACTTTGTTCTGTGCAAACAGTTTGTTCTCATTGAGGAGACAGTTTTCCTATAACTGTAGGATGGGATTCCATACTTCTACTGTACTTTCCTACATCATCACCACAAAATGAGGCATAAGCAAGGCAGATTTAACCCTGTGATGGAACTAAAGTTTTTTTTCTGTAAGGTGCGAGTCCAGGCCAAGAAATATTTTAATTGCTTGGCAGCAGCATCTAATTACCATTCTAACATATACTATAGTTCCTATAAAAACACAGCATGTTTTTTTATAAAAATTGTCCTTTTATAGCTGATTTTCAATTTTCCTTAACTGGGGAACAGTCACAAACCTGCGGATGTCTTGATTTTCTCATCAGATATGCTCCCAGGTTTCATTAGAATTCCTGAAAGAAGGGATCACTGTAGTGGTCCTTATGAATAGGCCAGGAGAAAAACATAGATAATATATTAATAAAAATATATATAGCAAAGCAAAGTATGGTATGACCTGGATGGTGGTGAAGATCTATGTTTTTTCACAGAACAGAACAGAACAGAGCACCATTTCCTATCCATCTGCCTTCTTAGATAGTGTTCAAGTTAAAAATATCCAGGAAAATCAGAGAACTCTAGTTGTGACATCCATCCCTCGTCTTGTTATTAGATTCTGTTATGCTTTTCTGACAGTTGTGTTCTCAGGTCTCACAAAACTATGACTGCCATAGCTAGCCATGCCAGCTACTGAGTCAGAACCTTACACATCTGCAAGAGATGAGCACAGAGATACAGAGGGAGAAGTTTAAGTCCAATTCTAAGGAAACAAGGAAATAACTGCATAAAGGAAGGTGATGCTGGCTATATACAGTTAGAGCCAGACAAAGGCAGTGCCTTCAACTGCCAGGATTTTCAAGGAAAACACTAGAGAAACTGATAGATCTAATTCTGCTTATCAGGTCTGGCAAAGTGTGAAAGTAAACAGATGTGAGTTTGACCTTTCTGTTGTAATTAGAGAAGACATTACATTTTTATTGAGTGTCTCCAGGGTTAGGAATTTTTGCGTAGGAGTGTCTGGGGTCAGAGTTATTTTACAGGTTGGCAGCTGCATCTCATTGAAAGTCAGAGAAAGATTCACATGATTGACTAGCTATAAAAACTACCTGAACAGATGCACTGATTTTCAACCACAAGCAAGCCCCAATTTTCTGTATTTTTGTTGTTTGGATGAAGCATGGGTATGGAGGTCTGTAAACTCATATTTTGTATGATATTCACTCTTTTCCTTTAAACATATTTTTTTCTCCTTTAATGTCTTTCTAAATAATGTAACTGACATGCTGCAGCATGACATCTTAGAATTCTTACGGCATTTAGATTATCACTCTATTCCATATAGTTTATAATCTTAATCCAGATCACTTCAGTCTTGTCACAGATTTCATAAATTCATTGATACTAGTGCTGCTTCATGAAATCAGCCTATTCAAGAGAACATCCTTCAGCTATAGGAAGTCATCTCTTAATCTACACTGCTTTTTTCACCCTTCTCCATCCTTGCAACAAGCTATTCACTGATGTCCTTTCTTTAGTGAATAGGATAAAGGCTTTAAGACTCAGAAACTATATTTTCTATTTCTTACTTTGCCATTAATTTGCTACATTATTTTACAAAGCTTTCTTAACTCTTTGTACCTTCTATTTTTTGTCTTGCCTATTTAGACTGTAGACTCTTAGGTACAAAACTGCTACCAGAACAAAGTCTTAATCTCTAGGCATTTTTTTCCAATGTAGAAATAATAGCATTAAGTAGCATCCGTTCTGAATGGAAGCCCACTGAAGTGGGTGAGAGTTTTTATGTTTATTTCAATGTATGTGGCCATGCTTAATGGAATGATTGTGCTGTTCAATACAATAAAATACTGAAAACATATCTGGAAGTTACATAGTCTTATACTACAAGCCCTTAATGTCAGAACTGAGGGAGATTTCTTATTTTCCACCATTTTACCAGTAAGTGTGAGATGTATGACTTTTTTTCCACTGAGGGTGTAATCAAAAAAAGGCTTTAAGTGTCTGTAAATTAGGTGATGTAATTTTTTTTCTGTAGTGGATCTCCAAAAGAAATAAAATTTCAGTGTCAGTTTTCTATGTCCCTTTAAAACATTATCTGTGAAAAAACAATTAAAGAATTTGAATGGGAATTTTCACATAGCTCATTCACAAAATACTAAGCACATCTGTAAAATCCAATCTACATCTGTTCCTCCTACTGGAAGGTAGGTTCTCGATGCAGGACTGCAGGTGCATTTGGGATCTAAACCCTAGAATTTGTGCTCAGAATAAAAACTGATCATTAGAAATGATTACTTGGAGGGTGAAGTTGCCTTTGCATCAAAAATTTAGTTCAGCTCTTGCATTTTTGAAGCAAAGTTTCAAAACTTATTTACCTACCACAGTTTGGTTCACCTTGTGGAACAGTCTCAGAGGGCAGAAACTGAATTCTTTTTATATAAAAGTTCATTCCTTTCAGATAAAACTAAATGCAGGCTCTTGGACCTTACCCAATGCACTCATTTCTAGCTGACATTCAGTCCTATATCACAGACCGCTACTCCTAAGCATGGATTTCCTGAAAACACATGTTAAGCACCATCTGCTTAGCATACTCTGATTGTATCTGTGAAATGTGTCCTTTAGGAGAAACATACTGTTCTGCTTTTTTCTGAGCTCCAGAAACTCTTAACCAGAAGCTATGGAACGCCTAGGCCATGCCTGAATTCTGAGCATGCATGGAATCACAGTTGCAGGTCTCAGAGAAACATTCACACTGAAAGGAAAATCAACACCTGAGTGTGTCAACAAGGGAGAGAGCAAATTATTTGGTTTCAATTTGCAGAAGAATGTTCTTCAGGATGCACAGCTATTCTTTGATATATGAGGTCATATTTCCTACCTTTCTCACTTCCTTTTACCCCAGCATCTGTGGCTAAGCTACCAGAAATACACACCTTGTAAGGGGGAAAGGGACAAAATCCAGGCTTGCAAGCGATAAGTAATGGTATGGCATGGCAAAAACTGAGGAACTGAGCACTAGTGGGATCCCTCCATCTGCTCCATGAGGTATCAGCTACAATAAACCACACCTGAAATGTTTCCACACCAATGCACAGAGCATGAGGAGGCAATGGAGATCTCAGAGCTTTATACCTGTCCCAGAGATTTGACATCACTGGCATAAGTTAAACCTGGTGGGATGAGACCTGTGACTGAAGTGCCACCTTGGACAATTACAGCCTCTTCAGGATAGATAGACGGGGCAGGCAAGGCCAGGAGTTGGTGTATGCCATGGAGGGACTGGAAGGTTGCTTACATTTGGTGATGGCGTGATTGAGAGCCTTTGGGTAAGGATTAGGGGACAACAATGCAGAATGTCATTGCGGGAGTTTAGTATGGACTACCTAGCCAGGACGAAGACACTGATAAACTATTCTTCAAGGAACAAAGGGACATCTCCAAATCGACTGCCCCTGTCCTTATAGGGGACTTCAACTTGCTGGATGTTAACTGGAAACACGACACAGCAGGAACAAACAGATCCAGAAGATTCTTAAAACACCTGGATGATTATTTCATGGTACAGATAGTAAGGGAGTTGACTAGGAAAGACATCCTCCTTGATTTATTGCATGGTAACAGGGAGGGTCTCATGGGTGAATTGATGGCCATCTTGGCTACAGCAACCACAAAGCAGTCAGAATTAAAAACTCTGTTAACAGGAGGACAAGTAAAACTTCAACCAGCAAAACTTCAACCCTGGACACGAGGAGAGCAGACTTCAGGCAGCTCAGGGAGTTAGTGAGCAAGGTCCCCTGGCCAAATGCATTTGAATGTGCTGGGGTCCTCAAGTGCTGGTCATGTTTCAAGCACCACCTCATAAAGCACAGAAGCAAGCAATTCCTAAATGTCATAAGTCAAGTAGTTGAGGCAGAAGATCAGCTTGTCTTAGCAGGGATGTTCCTTTGGAGACAAGGCAAAAAAGGAAAGTGTATGCCCAGTAGAAGCATGGTCAGGTGACATGGGAAGAATATGGATGACGCACTTCAGGGGGTTCTGGCAGAGCTGCCCAGGTTCTGCAGTGCAAGCTTTTATCCAGTGCCTTGGTGAGATAAGCATCTGGCTGCCGCTCGGGAGCTGCAGCCTCATTTCTTCTTGCTTATCTCTGTGCTGAGGTTTTGCCTCCGCAGTGA
>VYZT01007679.1:0-40185 GCA_013400735.1 Pomatostomus ruficeps | reverse complement strand
CCAATATCTTTGGTCTTGAGATCTGTAGCAAGATGAATCTCTTGAGTGCTGGCAAAAACTCTATTGTGTATTGCTGTGAATCCTACAGAGCAGCTAACAGCACTCTGAAACTTTTGTTTATTGTACCTATTCAGAGAAAATTAGTGTGCTTTGAAGAGGTAAAGCAGAATGGACGATTACTAATGCTGCTGAAAACTATTAGTTCTCATTTGCTTAACACCATTTCCTAATGCACAGCTCTAAAACTTTT
Source organism: Pomatostomus ruficeps (assembly GCA_013400735.1). NCBI lineage: Eukaryota > Metazoa > Chordata > Aves > Passeriformes > Timaliidae > Pomatostomus > Pomatostomus ruficeps. The sequence continues at coordinate 39,935 of VYZT01007679.1, read as the reverse complement.
CACAGGACCTTTAAAATACAATCAGTTTTCCTTGGCTATTTCCTAATAACTCAAACTGAGTGCGGAACCTGACATGCAATCAGGCTAATACAGGTCGATATCCATTTTCTTTCAGTTAAATAGGAATTTTAACACAGTGACACCAGCCGTGGAATCACAAACAGCTACTTGTATGTCTATTTGTCTGTTTGCCAAACAGGCAGGGTGGGGACTGACTCAGCTGCCTTTAGTCATGATGAATGAAACTCACCACTGTAACTCACTAGGTAAAACAAAGCATATCACCACTGATAAAGACAAAACTACTTTGAGAATCATTCAACCTCAACCACAGCTTTTTCATTTACATTTCATTCACAGATATAAGACTTAAACACTTAAAAAATTTCGTGTGATCTCACTTGGGAAAGTGGGGAGGAGAAGATATTCTTCTCTAACCAGAAGAGTTAGAAGTACAGCTTGTGAGATTAAAAACAAGCCCTCCATAAAATCCCCACAAAAAATCCTGAGAAAAAAAATTACCCACTTGTCTGCAGAAGGATCTTCTGCTCTGTTTTTAGCAACACACAGTAATGGACGGTGATGGCTGGAATCGCCAAAACAATTCTGCACCCAGCTGACATTGCCATGAAAGCTTAGGATACTATGAGGGAAGGAACTGTCAGAAGTTTGCCTAAAGACCACAGCTAGATATTTGTGAATAGAACTGTGAGATGTCCAGGACTTAATTTTACGTGTCATCCAAAAAATGTCACATTCCCCCCAGATGACATAGCAAATTATTCATGCATTAACTTAATTACCCATATGGCATTTATCACAAACTTCTATCTGTATTGGCTGGTTATGATAGTCTGAAGCCTGAGTTTTTAATTTTGCTATGATGCAGTCATTAAAACAAATTAGGGACAGATAAAATTAATAATTGCTTCCTCTTTTTACAACTAAGTTTTTGCTTTGGTAACTGTTTTCAAGGCTGAGTGACTGAGATTTTACTGATGCATGACTCTATGGAGGTGTAATAGTCACCAGCAAATGACTGACTTAATTCTGCTGGATCATGGTCTACAGGAAACAGCTAAAATGATTAAATTCAATTTGTTTCTAGGTCTCAATATGTCATTTGCTTGTGTTTGGAAAGAAGATGAGTGTTAGTGACCAAAAAGGAGGAAAAGATGCATGACTAGGCTCAATACAATTTGCACAGAGAATGAAATTGACTGACATTTATGGTTTGGGTCATCTGAAAGATAATATCTATTGGAAGAACTGTGTGAATTTTACCTATGGAAATAGTAAGGGGGGAAGGTTTAAAAGAGTTTAATTAATTTGCATCCCTAACAGTGAAGAGTTAGGCACTGTTGAGAACTGGAGAGTTCATGTGACTGTGAAAGCTACATAGAATGATTTGGTGTGTCATATTGAATTATGGCAGCCTATATGCATGTCAAACAATGTATCTCTAAGGAAAGGATGTGGAAAGTCAAGGATAATTTCTAGAGGTGCCACCAATATCCCTGAAGTTCCCACTTCAGTGTTTGTTAAATATTCCAAGTAGATATGCAGCTGAGAAGGAACAATTTAGAACCAAAACATACAGGGACCCTGAAACCACATAAAACTGCAAATTGTTAGGGGAGAGATAGTAGAGACACCTCCAACGCATGTTTTTAATGGTTTAAAAACTCTTACAATGACATCATTGCTTCATTTGCATTGCATACGAGATGGAAGATCAATGCATCTGCATCACTGACTATGACAAATCTCTACAACCAGGCACAGCCTCTTGCAAAGAATTTCATGCCATTGAAAATTCTGTGTTATATATGGAGCAGGAGTTCTTACCCTCCCAGAAATTATCATGGAGCCACAGGCTGCTTTACACTGACAATTTTCTGAGGATAGGTACGAGTAATGATCTCATTTGAACAATGAACTTCAAAAAAATTTCACAAAATTCAGTATGCAGAAAAGAGCAACAGGTTATTCTTAACACAGTGACATGCGTCTGATGGATTGCTAAGAATCTAATAATTGTCTTGTCTATCCTGATAAATGTCTAACCAGAACTCCTCCTTCCTGACCTCTGAGAACAGCCCATTTTTTGTGTTTCTACCACGTTCAGAGAGACCCATTATTCACCTGCTTGAATACCGTATATGCTGGCAAGGTTGAACAGTTCCTTAATAGTTCTAGTCTTGCATTTGGATTGGGCATGGATAACCTGAGCACCCAGTGCTTTGCAAGAGATCAGTAGACAATCTGGACTGGGCTTCAGTGTGCCAAAGGACGTGTTCTAATTGCAGCAGGAGAAAAAGTAATCATCCTGTGCTGTTGCATAGGTAATAGTGCAAATGCAAAGCTGAGGAAAGGAACTCTCCTTGATTTTAGCAAGTCCCTACAATACATACAGATATTTGACAGGACCCACTGGTAGGCCCACTGGACCATAAAAATCAGAGTTCACTTTGGCACAAAAGAGTAACTCAAGCAATAAAATGATTTAGTGATATGGGTGCTAAAAAAGGTGCTCACACCTTATCTTAATTTTTTTTCAACTGTTTAAGCAGTTGTTTACTGGCAGCTGTCTTGCAACCTCTACTATGATCTATTTTGCTCCAAAAGGACAGACAGGGTCCAGACTACCATCCCTATGCTGTGCTCTGAGCTCAGCTGCTTAAATTCACTGAATCTGCACTAATATTCAGTAGTGAAAGCTTTAGCATTCCTCATAATTATCATATCTAATGTAAGAGATATAATGTAGACATGCCTAAAAACCTGGTTCTTTTTGAATACTACTTAACTAGACTAATATTCAGTACCTGTGACTTCCTCTTGTGTTCTGGGTTAAAGACAAATTTCTTTGTTACCTCTTTGAAAACTGTCTTCTGAATTTTCACTAGGTTTATTTTTATTTTTTTTTTTTTTGTGCATCTGTGACAAAAAATAACTAGAAGCACTAAAATTGCCTCTTTTGCACAGCTCATTGCATCAGAATTTTCTCTTAATCCTTGTCTCTCCTCTACAGTTTTGTTTGTCATCTCATGCATGAAATGGGCACTTTGCATGAAACATATACTTGCAGTATCTATTATTTTATTTTTGTCCTTTGTCTCATTTTAGTGTTCACTGTGTCTTTGGCCTGTTTACACAGATGGAAAAATCCTCAGTGTCTATATTTTAATCATTTTATTAAAGTTGCTGCTACAATTAACCTAAGTCTGGAGTAGAGATCAAGATATTCTGAAGTCAGTAATATATGTCTGGAAATTGGTTATTCAGACACTTAGTTCAGATGCTGTGTGTTTGTACCTGTACAGCTCCATTTGCTTTAAGGGCAAAGCACTGGGGAGACCTGAGCTCTTAAAGTGATCCATGACCCTTCTACCATGCACGCTATGCAGCCCTGGAGGTGGAGAATAAAATAACAGAACCTGTGTATGAGCAAAGTAAATTTATCAGAATTATAGTTCTTCTCTAGTTCTCATTTTTTATAGAATATCTGTGACAATTACACTGTTTACAAAAGTGAAAGTTTATTAAAATCTGGTTAAGGGAAAGGATCAGGAAGGTCACCATCTCCTTGATACTTCAGCAAACTCTACTCCTGCTCTGAACTAGGAGAACTAGCAGTTCTACTGCTCCAGTATTGTAGGGTCCATGACATCAGCCAATGCATTTCATTTCTTTCCAGAGAACTCAGCCTCTGTCATTTCACTCTGAGACACTGAGAGGCTGTGCTTGTGTAATATTGTGCTGAGGTTTTAAAAGAGGAGCTGCTAGATGAAGTGGCTAAAAGTGATCCCAGAAAAAGGATTCATTTGGGTCATTACACTGTGATAGGCACTGTGGGTCAAACCAATGCCCTCAAAGGTGGAAAACAAATGGATTAATCTAGTGCCGTTTGCATCCATAACCATCATACCAGATGCCAGCAGCTCTACATTTAAGCTGAAGCATCTTGTATACAGTTTCTTCCAGTTCCTGGAATAACATACAGTGTCTCCTCTGGCAGTTTTTAACAAAAGCTCTTGGGACTCTGAGCATCTTTTTTTCCTTTTCAGACAATTTCCTGATAAAGCAGGGAACATTCATCCTGCATCTTTCAAATCAATACCAAGGCAGCAGGGTGATCTGCATACAAATTGACTTGCAAATTTACACCCTGTCTGACTCTGCCAACAGGATTAAAAATCGTTCATGAAACAACAGCTCCCTGTAATCACATCCAGGCAGATTTCAATAATAACTCAGGCATATAAAAACCTCTTCGTTTCATATGTATTAAAATAGTTTCTTCTCATTTTCTACCTCTTCCTTGGATAGTAACTCCCCATTTTCTTGAAAGCTTTCTTCTCTGTGTTTTATCATCCATGCTCCAAAGCCCCCATCTACTTAGTGACTGGAAAGATTTTTCCTATTAACCAAAATAAAAGGTGAGTGTATATGCCCCAATCTGATAGCAGACAGGATTTGGAAAAAAACTTGAGTCGTCATCATCACTTCACCACAGATCGCAGCCACTACCACCAAATTGTCACTAAATTTTGATGTACAGTGAGCCTGGTACTTATAATTCTACTCTCTATGGATATTCAGATCCCAGTCTACTTCAGAAAAGCCATCAGTATCCTATTTAACATGTTCTGAACAATATTCAATCTTTAATAGGCAAAGCAGTTAGGCTTCCTCACTGGGCTGCTTTGATTTCTGCTTCAGATTATGATGTGACTGTGTAATTAAATGTAGTGCCTGCTGTCTATTATTACACTGCATTTTCTTCTGCTTCACAAATCCATCTTGATACAGTGTCATTTTAAGTTATTGTGGAAATAGTCAGGGCAGAGAAAACGGCCTTTTCTGTAAATTGAAACAATACAGAAATGCAAAAAACGTACTTCATTCCGCAGTTCCTTTTGTCCAGGACAGCTGAGGGAGAAGTCAGGAGCTGTGAACAATTTTTGTCTCTCAGTGACAGGGCTGTGAAAGACCGATTCCAGTCGGAGTTCTTGATCGCCTCATGGGGACAATCTGTCACCATTTGTCCGGGGTAATTCCTGCGTTCACAGCTTTAGAAAGAGTAGTTACTGACTGCAGGTATAATAGGATGCATGAGTTTGGAGGGCAAAGCAAGGTTTTTGGCAAACATACTTAATAATCACTGCAGAATGAATTCAGTCTGAACTGCCTGAAATCTACTCGTATCTTTTTACTTACTTAACCATTTCAGTGCTCAGAGCACAAATCTGAAACTCAGCCCAAACGGCCCCCAAAGGGAAATGATATAAAAAGCTACAGTGCTTTAATTTTTGTCACATTACTTTCTTTTATACAAACACAGTTACTAACGCAGCAAGCTGGAAAAGCATCACTTTTAATAATTTTTCTTTTAGTCTTTTCTTATTAGGAGGGCAACAAATTGGCAATCCCAGGAGAAAGTACGTGAGAAGAGACGAGTCGACTGAGTTGCTGAGAATGAGACTCTAGCTCAAACCAGTCACCTTCAATGCAGCGGTGGGGAGCAGCACAGTGGTTTGGTTTCCCTTGTGCCGATACTAAAACTGGCCTCAGCACTCATCATATATAACGTGCAACAGGCACAATGCCTGTGCTTCTTGAGTGTTTTATGAAGAATATGTCTTGTAAACATCCAAATTCAAAGCAGTTTGAAACAGTGAAATGGGTATGAAAGCATCTACCAAATGGTTGCTTTTCCATTACATATATTGCTGCCTGCTGGCAGAGAGGAAGAGTTTCTCAGCCATGCCCATTACTTCCATTGTCATTACTTAATAATGCCGTTATTTATTTTTGCTGCTTTCACAGTGAGCAGCTGGGATGCTGTAGGCATGGCAAGAGAAGAGTGGGCTGTGTCAGTTAAGGCTGAGAGCTGTGGTGAGTGAATTGCTCTTAGAGCTGCTGGAGTGATGGGGTCTAGAGAGGGGGTGCAGTAATTACTGGTGGTGCTGGGAAGGAGTACTCCATGCAACATCACCACCTCTAAATGTCATCCAATCCTACTGCTGGCATCAGGAACCAGCTCTGGGGCTGACAAAAGGCATTGCAAAGTAAACAGCTGGAATGTGAATATTTGTTACTCTCAATGTTCTGCTGTCCTCACCCACAGCCTGTTTTGCTCATGTCTTTGGCCTGGGGCTCCCAAGACCCCATATGATAAATCCACAGCTACCCAGTGAATTAGCAGTGGCCAGGAACAGCATCTGATTGACGTGGTAGACAGTGAATTGCTCTAGTGATTTAAAACCATGAAGACTGCTTTAATGCTAAAATGAATCTGGCTTGAGAAGCTATGTCAAGAATAGGACCTTAAGCTTGCAGGTCTTAGACCCACGAGGATCTGGGGTGCAGAAGTCATAAAGGAGTTTCAATGTAGTTTGGCAGCAACATGAAAGGGAGAAATCAGACATTTCTAACTGAAGTGCTTACTTCCTGTATTTGATGTAATAATAAAATTATTTCTATGTTAATATGTCCCACAATGTCTTTAATTCTTTTGCTTTATACAATGACCTCTTAAATTATACCTATGCTGTTAGAATCAAAATAGAAAGCAGGTAGGTCTGCTTAATGTATGGCCCTAGAACTTGGCTGTTCAGAAAAGGCCCTCAACAGAGGCAATCAAAAACATCCTGTAAATGAGGTTGTAATACCTCATTTTGATTTTCTGACTCTAGCTGTTATTTTAAATTGACACCTTATGCACTGAGCCCACTTAAAATGAAGACTGAAAGGTCCCTTCAAGGGAATTTTTTTTTGCATCTAAGCAACTACTTTTCATGTTTTCAACACATGCTCTTTACATACTTGAATGTTCAAAATATGCAAACCAGACTGACTCTCATGACCAAGCTATATTAGCTTAACATAATTTTTTCTCATGGAAAAGGGCTGTGGCTATAAGTACATTGTGGCAAACTGAAACTCAATGCTGATAGCACTTTCACATGTGCACTAAGAGCACCTATCCATTACGGAATGTAGGGCAAACAACACACAGCTACTTCCTGTTGCTACCCTAATACTTTTTGGAGATACTGGAGAAGAGAGGTAATACAGAAATGCAAAGTGTTCTCTACTATACAGGTCTATGGATTTACATGAGCACATCACCCTGGCCTTTAACTGAGATCACCTTTCACTGGTAGAGCTGGAGGCAGAACTTTTGGGATGGCAAAAATGAGAAACTATGAAATGTTGCAAGCTCTTCTTGGAAACTGTCTCTACTCATAAATCCTGGTAAATTCCAAGGGCATTGGAACTTGATTGCTAGAGTGGCACCTGGCATTTGGCCCATGCCAAATAGCAGTTTCCCAAATTATTCCTGGGCTTTGCTTATTCTAAATAAGCAGTTTGCATGCAGCACCCTGTTTCAGAAGCTCACAGAATAAACCAGCATAGGCATGGGGCACCCTTTGCCAGTTGGCATCAGTATCTGGGAATGTTCCTGCTCACATTACATTTACTACCATAAGATGTAGCTAGAATGCTTGATGCACTGGGTGTGTTAATGAGGGACTGCAGTCCTCCCAGTCCCTTGGCAGTTCTGCACCTGTTTAAAGCAAGCACTCTGTGTCATGAAAGAGAAACTGTAAAGAAAACAAGGCATGGAAATGAAATTATTTCTAAACTATTTGGCTTGCACTGCTAATAAACTCAGTTTTGGAATATCTGCTTTGGTGTTCATTTTCTGGCTGAAAAGGTGTAAACATAAAATCCAGCCTCTTTGGGAACACATGTCATAAGATATTAAGAAGGCAACTGGACAAATGCCAAGAAATATCTATAGGACTTTGACAGATATGCCAAATAGCAAACATCACACTTGCTAGTCATAGTCCCTTGAGTTATCATGTAATTGGGCTGTGAAATTGTGTGCCAATGCTAAAGGCTGTGCCCACCTCCTTGCTACAGCCGGGCAGGGAAAGCGGGAAATGCCTCTTATGTCCTCCCATACTGGACTACTGCTGAGCTCTAAAATATCACCTGCTGACAAGGTGGGCCTAGCCTGACAGACACATGGGCTGCTGCTTGACATTGGAAACTCAGTCTCAATTCAGAGTGATACAGAAATGGTGTCTGTCACAGGAGAAAATATTATTGTTAGACACACAGCTTTTCCCTTCCTCTGAGGAAAAGACAAGAGGCTGGATGGAGTATGCCAAGGTGAGATTTGGCGTGCAGGCCACCAGCCTGACTGTGCCTGTTTAGAACATCCTGAGGGCTACTCCAAACTGCATTCCCAAAAAGTCAGGTTCAGTTATATGTTGTTTAGGCCTAATTCCTCTCAGCATTGTGGCACAAAGGTACCAATTCCCCACCATTTTGGCTTTATCAGACTATGGTCAAGACTATTTTCTTGAATGTGACAATGAGGCACCACTTTGGTCATACCACAACTTCATCCCCTTCCCTGTTACATTAGAAAATGAGATAGGAATCTGGGAATGAAAAGCATTACTGAGAAAGCAAGCAGATGAAGTAAATGAAACAGAATGTTTGGAGCTGCAATTGCTTATGACACATGCAGTGTGCATCAATGAACTGTACAGCAATGCTTTACATAAATTATTACGACTTGGTGATATGAGACCACTTGACAATAACCACTGGGAGAGATGTACTTAGATCTGAGGTGAGTCTATGATGTATTTCCAGGGGATTAAAAAGCACTTATGCCATAGACTTAAGCATTAGAATCTACATGGTTCTATTAATTCCCAAGAGAAAAAAAACTATTGATAAAATGTTGTTATTAGGATGCTTTTCCTTAAGTAGTTTGCGAGACCACGATTTACATGTGATAGTAAAATGAAAAATCATTGATTTATATGCAGGTTTTATCACTTGGAGCTAGTTGTGCACAAACCACTATGGTTCTCCTATAAAATGTCACAAGTCAATAGTGCCTAGTGTAAAACTTATCTTAGTGTCATGTAAGAAACCAGGATAAATTTAGATTTCTGATTAAAACAGCAATTGGTATTAAGCATACAGGGAACTTTGTAAAGAATTTTTCTGATGAAGTGTTGGAAGTACTAATTTGTATGAAGACTATGTATTACTAATTTATATGAAGATTATGCGTAGGTCTCTGTGTTCCTTCTTTCTTTCTTGTGAGGCTAACACAAAACTGATTGTTGGAGAGGTGCTTTCAAGAGAGTAAGGCAATGTCCTAGATAAGGAAATATCTCAAACATCACCTGCTCACATGTATGCTAGCCTTGACTGTTATGAATGAGTGTTTGAGATTGCTTAAAGAATCACCAACAAGGGTATCAGTAAAAACCAGATTTAATATCAAGCAGCAGGATGACAAAGTTCATTGGCAAGGTTCACTCCACTGCTTAATAGGTGGTTAAGGCACACAAAGGGAAAAAAAGTAACAAAAAAAGTCGAGTCAATCAATTCAAACCGAAAATTAACTGATAACTATCTGGGTGAGAGTGTGTGTGTGTGTGTGAGAGACAAAAGGATAGGAATGGCAAGGATAACAAGGAATATGGCCTAAAGGCTTAACAGCACTCAATAGTATTTAGCTTATAAGTTAAACTTAACAATTTAGCAAAGGAACAAGATTTACCAGCATTTAACTGATCTGATAACTTAACCTTATTTACAGGCCTAACTTCCTTAGATACCTAAAGTACTTGNGAGTGTCCCCTCAGTGGGAGCTTGCTGGTCCCAGCCCGCTGCAGCCCAGGACAGCTCCAAGGGTCTCATTTTGGATCGCTGTTTATAGGCCGCAAGCGAGTGGGCTTTAGTCAGAACAATGCTTCATCCTGGCCACGGTTTGGGCAACTTTCTTTGAAAGTATGAGAACAAGGATGTTATGCCATTCAGGCAAGAAAAATAGTTTCCAAGGCTGTTCATAAAAAAAAAAAAGGCAGCAGCATGTTCTGGGAGCAGAGGCTGTTTCTGAAGCTCAAGAGGAGCTGAGCACAGGTGTTGCTCATCAGGGCCGAGGGCTAACGAGTGTTTCTGGGATCATGGTGCGGCCTGGAAAGGGCGGGGAGGGGGGAATGCTCCTCACTATTGACTAATGGGCTCTTTAGCCTCTGTTTACTTTCTTCACACCATTGAAAATCTGAGATCTGATATTGTACCATGTCTGTGTTACAGGGTGCTAGAGAAATCTGTGTTCTGTTTTCCTGTCAGATCAGACTGACAGAGCAGAAGAGGCAGAAATTGTGTGCCAGTGAAGAAGAAAGAGCTGGTGAGGCTGGTACTGGCATGCCACAGCTGAAGTATCAGATTTTGACCCCCTGGATGTGGGTAACACAGCACACATACCAGTCTTCCTGATAGTTTGAAAGCTTTAAGTCCTGTGTTGCATTTAGGCAACATCAATTTGCCTATGACTGTCAGTGAATCCTACTGCTGTCTACAGAATCACGAGAGAGAAGTCCAGTGGGTACAGTGCTCACTGGTACTTCTGAAAAAAACCACTGGTTTTGAACCCAACCCACTGCACGGTTTAAACTGGTGCAGTCTGGCCAGAGGACTGCAGATGGCAGGACAGACTATTTCAGTACCATCACAGTAACCATAACACTATTCTGGAGACACAGTGTGCTATCCTAAGTGCAAAGTCACTCAATCCCATGCAAGACATCAGTCAGAGTGAGTGGAATAAAGGACACCTGAATTATGTCTTTCTCTGATGCTACATTACATAGCGGCAAATGGAGTAGTTATTTAATCTTATAAATCTCAGCTTCCCCTTATGTGACTATGCTGTATTTTCCTTTGCAAAGCACTAGAAATCTTTAAATAAAAAGGACTACCTAATGGTAATTTCCCCCATATAATGGCATACTCTTGTCCAAGATAACACGAGATTAGTAAGTTTCTCGGCCTTTTCTCTGTACAATGAAAGAATCACAGGTAGGTTTATATTAATATTTGGTTATACATAGAAGATATGATAATATCTTTAGTCGTCATGCTATCAGACTCAGAATGGAGTGCAAATTGAAATATTGGGCACTGTTATGTATAAGAAACAGACATTGCCACATGCATCCCTGAGCACAATTATGCTTCTGTTACAGGAATATTTGATCTGGGAAGAAGCAATGTCATAACATCTGCACTTACAAAAGCTGGACTGAAAACTCTAATTTATTACAAAATTTACTCCTTTAAATTAGTCCATAACACAACTGTAGTGGCTATGTAAGGAGAATTGCATCTCAAATATCTCTATAAAAATAAAGAAAAATCAAGTCCTATATAGGGTGGTACATAAAATAATTTAAGCTTTTACCTTTTCACTAATAATTGAAGAAATCTCTGACTATCAAGGTTTTTACCAGGCTTTAATTCCATCCAAAGTTGAAATCCCTGATAAATTATTTCCTCCTCCTCCCATGTTCCAGCTATGATGCTCATGTGCCCCTCTGGTGAATTTGTTCAATGAGTGAAACCGGGAGAAAACAATTTTTAGAGAAAAAAAATCCAAAGCAACTCTAAAAGTAGCTTTCCATAAGTTTCAATCCCTGTACTGGATAATTTTGCAATATGAACTGAGCACTTGAACTGGCCCAAGAGATGAAGCAAGAGTGATTGTCTGGTGACACCAACACAGATCTGGGACTAAGGATAGGATCATGGCAGTGCTAACTTATATCTGTTTTTGGTTAGAAATATCTGCCTTTAAATAGGACACAGAGATTGTACACTGGAATTCAAAACAAAAGATGCAAGGAAAATTCAGAAGCTGTAGATACCTACAGGCTTTCACACCTGGTTTTGGGCTTGGCTGTAGTTTTGTTATGGGTTTATAGGCAAATCCAGGCTTTATTCTATATCCAGTTCTGTGCAAAGCAAGTGCACAGTGAGTTCAGAACATTGTCATATCAGGATGGAAGCTGTGTCTAATTAATTCCCTTGGTATTGTAGGATAATTTTCCATTGCATGCTCAACAGTATTATGTTCAATTGTGAATTTGAAATACTCTATCTTTTTGGGTGTCTGGTTTTTGCAAGAAAAGTATTCCACAGCTCCAAACCATGCTGATGGAAATCCTTTGAATGATCCTTTATTTTCCTTAATTTATTCCCAATTTTTCTATTTACTACTTTATCAAAACTGGCAGGCATATTGATGTGAGATAATGAACTTTTAGCAAGCTTTTATCTTATCTAGAGGGAATGATAGCATGCAAATCTAGCTAATTAATAAATCAAAGCAAACTGCAGATCTAGGTTTGCCAACATAGTGTTCCTTGCTAACCAGTTCTCAAGAGCAAACAAGCTCTGCAGTTGGAAAGGTGTGTAAACTTCTCATAGCACAGCTGCACTGTCTTAGGAAGGGGAGCTGTGTCTCAAGCCCAGACTCCCCAGGGCTTCCATGCCAGCTCATGTCTGGAGGAAGTCATGTGGCTGGCAGGCTGGAGATGAGGCAAAGCTTGAACTCCAACCTGGAGGCTTGAACTCCAGCCCAGGCAAGCAAGTTAAGTCACCTGGCACAGTGAACTGAAGCCACAATCAGTCAGACATAAAAATGAAGTTCTGCAAATGACTTCTGGATGAGAGGAAGAAGCTGAAAATGTGTTACTTGCAACCTATCCTCAAGGTTAAGGAGAGCTGATAGATATTTGTAAGCTACAATTGTGTCAATAAAGTATTTCCCTGGGTAGCTCATCAACTGACTCAGCAGATAAGAATTTAAAACTTCCTCTAATTGCAAGAATAAGAAGCAGCACAGCCATTATCTCACTAAATTATGTTTTTACTGGATCACTTTCAATAAGACACATTTTCAACAAGTCCATTCCATTTTGCAAGATAGTACTCTAGTGCATATGGTATGGAATGTGTGAGAAGAAAGAGAACCAGCAGTTTCAAACCTCACCTCATCAAGGCTTTGAGTAATTTCTAGTAATGGCTTACTCTGCTACAGTGCCTCTTATCATGAGGACATTAAAGCCCCTTAAGAAAGCAGGGGGAGAAAATGACATCACCTTTCACCAAAATGCTGCCACTTCTGAGGACAAATATTCAAGCTGTGAAGTGGCATACAGAAGAATGATGGCAAATGAAGAATGCTTTCTGCCATGAAAAGCAGAAATAATGGAGACTAAATACAGCATCCCATCATGAAAACCATTTAAAACACCATTACTAGCCTCTGTATATCTATGGGAAAAGTTCCATTAGTATTTAATAACCAACAGAATATTAGGGGATTTTCTTGATTTTACTTTCAAATTGAAAAATGACACCTGACAGCACAATGCCTCATATAAAATACTGGAGACCTTTTCATTGTTAACTTGAAGTGGAAATGGTTATTATTTAATACTGCAGAACTACATCATGCAAGCCCCTTAAATTTCACTGGAAGTTTGCATCTAACTACTGGCCCGTGTTGTGACATCTGAAAAAATCATAGACTGAGGCAATGTAATAATAATGTTACTTGGCACTTTACATCTTTAAAGAACTTTGGAAATGTTAATTAATTTCCACAACAGCCTAGGGAGTAAATATTTTCATACTGATTTTACAGATTAAGGGGTTGAAACATAATGTGTGAACATGACTTCTCCAAGGCAATCTATCAAATAAGTGTCAGATGTGGGGCTACAACTCAAAGATTCATCAGGCTGTTAAACAATGGTGCCCAAGGCAGTCATGTGTTTATTTATTTAGTTATTAAAAGTAGCTTAAACTATTTACATTTCTCTTTAATATGTTATTGTACTGTGTATTGATTATTTACATTAAAAGCTGATTATGAAAACTTGTTTTGTTCCGTTTTTACAGTTAATTTTTTTTTGTATTTCAGCCTCAACTTCAGTATTCTTTTCCATAAAATTAAGTGCATTCCAATCCAAAAATCAAGTATGTTAAAATATGTCCAGAAGATATCAGGATAGCTTCTTGGAGCAGAATGCCTGTGTCAGAATGGATGTGTCAAATTTGTCTGTCTTTCTGGTGTTTGGCTGGTTCTTAATGATATTTCATTTTTATAAAAGCAGATCCTATCCTTTCAGCCTGTTGTTTTGTTTTTAGCTTATTTTTGCTTTGTAACAGTAGAAAGAAAAGTTTCAGATGCATATTTTTAAAAATTAGTATTATCCTAAATCTCCTGTACTCAAGAGCTTCAGGGTCTTTTGCAAAGCTTTTCAGTACACAAAAACAAAGGCTCAGAAATGTGACAGCTTATCCAACAGATCAACTCAATGGCCAAAATGCAAAGTATCTGAGCTGATAACAAACCTTATTCACCAAACCAGTACATCTGAAAATTCATGTTAAATACAAGGACTAGAAGACAGATAAGACAGACATGTTACCTTACTGCACAGACTATTTAGTCTGATAAAAGTTTTTAGCCTGGGACAGTCAAAGAGCAAATCCCAAAGCTGAGGAGACCTCTTCTTCCTCTGCTTGATCTTCTCCCTTCCTAAGTATCTGAAGTCTGATCTAACAGAACTAACAGATGATGTTTTGCTCATGCTACCCTACAGCACATCTAGGAGAACACACTTTATAAAACAAAAAGCAAATGATCCACTTCCAAAATAAGCACTATTCTTTCCAGTCAGTGTCCCAGTTTTGTCAGTCTTAAGTCCCTGAATACACTTGAGAGCCAAGAGTGAAGAATTCTTCTGACAGCACTAGTTCCATACAAAATCAATCTGTTTCATTTTCTCTTATTTAGAAAAGAAGCTCTTCAGCTTCATCCTGCAGAACATTCACTCGTCTATGCCTAAATAGTGCATTTCACTTCCAGCTCACAAGAGTTCATTTCAATCACTATTTGAAGACTGAGCCAGCTGAACTGAAAGCTATATATTTTCCTATGAAAGAGAAATAAAGAATTTCTGTAAAGTCCTTTGGAAGGAATTCTGATAGGAATCTGATTAGGAGTCCCACTCCAGATTTTCTAGAACTCAGTGTACATTTTAATTCTGTTACCGCTACAAACATACAGTAGTGTATTCTTTGAACTAACTTGTGGAAAATATTAGTACCAGTTTGTTTGGTTTGTTGGCATGGTGTTTGGGAAGGTGACCAGGATTCTAACATGCTACTAGGCTTCAAAGGGTGTTCCAGTGCAAAAAGGAGAAAAAAGTGAGGAAAAACTAAAAGGAGAGCAGCAAGAAGAGGGTTTGCCACTGTTTGTGTTTACCCCTTTAAAAGCTGATGAGTTCTTGGGCCCAAATTTAGTCAAGCCAGAGGGCAGAAATCATCTTCCAAATCCAGCATAACCCAGATGATTGGAATCTGACACCAATCTAGACATTCCATGCTCTTCTGGCTAGTACTGCTACAGGTGCACCTAGCTACTATTGCAGAGAGAGACCATCCAAGCATTCCTCTTGAAAGACATGTTATTGGACCACCAAAACACTCAGCTTCTGCTAAACTGGTGACAGTTAGCTAAGGCTACCTTCATTTTATTATGATAATGATCTCTACTAAATCTTTAATTAACATCCAGACAAATGCCTTTTTTATAAGAACAAACCCCAAATCCAGATTCTTCTCTGCTCAAAGACTGCTGATGTTTATTATAACATCCACCACTGTGAGCTGAGAAGATGAAATCCTGTCTGCACAACCTGGGTGATTTCATAGCCACAGCAATTCCAGAAGAATGGATATAGTGACAACACATATCTGCTAAAGAAGCTTTCAGTGCCCTTAGCAGTCATTAAGTTTCGGTGGAGGGAGCTTTCCACTGACCTATTTCTGCTTCCTCATTCCTGCTTTTCAGCAGTCTTCACATAAAGAACTTGTCTTCTCCCACCTACTACTCACCCCTATAGGAATATTGTCTCTTGCTGCACAGATATATAACTAGAAAGCTCATATAAGGCTCATAGCCCACCCCATAACATCCTGTAATTAAGAAAAATACAATTCAATCCAGCCACTTGAAGTGATCCAAGGAAGTAGGCAGTGTCATTTTATGCTTAGAGGAAACATTTACAATAACATGTAGCCTAAATTCTGGGCATTGTAAATCCTTCTTCTACTGCTATTGTACATGAAAGGACAACAATACTGATTTCATATAAGATTTGGAGGGTTTGTCTGCTTTTGTGAACACTCTGACCAACATGGAACTAGGTAAATCTAGAGCCAGGGGAGTTGGCACAGTCTGCATTTGCTTGAACTACAGTTCTTGTTAAAAATGGCTACCTAGAAATTATTCCAGCTGGTCACCATCTCTGTAGCACATGATTCAAACCAATCCTGCTTGCTGAGACTTCTGTAGGAAACTCACCTCCTAAATAGGCCTGTTCTCATCTCCCTCTTAAAACAGTGTCCATTTTTCCTCTCCCCTTGCTGGTAGTGAGGACTACCAAGGCAGCATTAAAATTTGGGTTTTCTTCTCTCTTCTAACAGGCAGAATGTCTCAAAGACCATAACATAAGCCTTCTGGAAGAAGGCATCCAATATCTTATTGAGTTATGGCTCCTCCATTAACACACACACAGCTGATGATGCTCTGACATCCTCTAGAAATGCTCCGTTGGAAAGACCTTCCCCTTGCAGTGTCTGTTCAATACAATACTCTGTTTCCTACCCTTTTCTATGGTGTGGTTATGTGCTCTTTGCTGTAATAAACAGTCATAAATTTTCATTTTTGTGGTGGCTACTCTTCATATCAATACCATGTAATGAACTCTAGGAATCCACAGGATGACAGATTGTACAAATGTACATCAGTCTCAGTATAGAGAACTGCCTCAATAAGCAATGAGCTTTGGATGCTTTAGGTTTTGATATTTAATTAAATGAATTCTTCAGAACTGGAATCAGGTATTTTTCATTTTTGTTTGTTTTGGTTTGTGTTTTTCTAAAGGTTTGTTTCAAAGAAAGTTAGGTCAGAGCATTAGTCACTGCTGTCAGCTTCTGTCATCTTTGTTCCCCTGTGACAGGATCTGAAGGCCTGTGTGCAGAGTCGTACCTATCTCTGTCCTAAACATGCATCAGTGGTTACCTGAAAGGCTGTGGATAAGAAACTGCCATCTCCCCTTGAGTAATTGTAGCAAGGAAGGAGGACACTGTGTGCACTGATTTGACAAAGGATTAACCTGTTTCCTCTACTGTAAAGTCGTAATGGGCTCATTCATTACTCATAGAGCTTCATGACACGTCACATGTTAGGGAATGATGCCTCTGGTTCATTCCAGGAGGTGAATGGTGGGGACAGAAGGGATGGGAGGCAGACAGGAGTGCTAGAGGAGGAGGGCTAAGTTAGATAATGATAATTAATACTGATATAAACTGGGATAACAATTAATTGACTTTAAGCAGTGTTTTAGGGCTTTTAGAGTGCTATGAAAACATTAATTAACCTTCACAATTACCATTCTGAGATGGATAAATATCCACCAGTACACTGTGATTTGTCCAAGAAGTCCACATGATTTGAGACAGCAAGCAAGAAAAAAATTAAAATCCCTGGTTGTGATATGCATGCATATTGGAAAAATAAGACTGTGCAAAAATCACTCAACCCCATGGTGTATGTCTTCAGCATGCTGTAAATGGCCGTTGTTTTGGGGGCTGTCAGTGGCACAGAATGGAGCCCTGGAGCAGTGGTGAGGTGATGCTGGCTGGACAGTCAGCCCCCAGCACATTGTCTCTGCTCTAGCACAGGCAGGCAGCACGTGCAATTGCCCACACTGCACTCGCGCAGCCTCCCCAAGTCAGGAGCCTGGCCCATTTCCCTGCGCTTAAAATTTAATCAGAGATTTTACTGCTCATCAACAGCTTAACGGGAGCAGTTAGAACTCTAAAACTTTGCCTATCTCAGCTTAATTACCACTGACAGACAGATGCCACTTTAGAGCACTTCCTTTCCCAGCCCTTGCTCCCTGCAGCTGCTGAAACCTGGAACATAAATTCATTGGTTAAATAACTGATAAGAGGCAAAATGATTAGGGATTAATGGGAAAGACAGAAATCTCCTTATTTCTCTTTGATGTTTTAATTTTGGTTATCTCTGCTAAATTGCAGTCTGTACCTCCCATTTGGCAAGATAACAACTTCTCTTATCCCTGCTTTAAAGCAACAAGTAAATGGAGACAATATAGAACGGTGTATATCTTGAAGTGTTAGGGCTTACTGCTACCACATATGATTCGTGTGTATAAGCAACAATGGAATTCAAATATAGTAAGGGAACAGCTCCTGATACCCCTTCTCTGGATAGACTGTTTCCATTTGTTTCTCATTTTGAGTGCTGGGTTCTCCTTTCATGGGGGGGGGTGGAGCAGCAAATAAACAAACAGTTGTTTTATATACAGGAGAAAATGTCACAGTGATCCCGGACCAGAGATTAAAATGCACATGAATGATGATGGCTGTTCCTGGGACAAAGGAGCTGTATTCATTTGGGCCAGACCTATTAAGCTCCTATTTTGTCATTTCCCATTGCCTCCAGAAAACTACATTTTAAGTGCACTTCTCTTGATTGAAGCAATAAGGAAACTGGTACATTGAAAGAGGAACCCAATGCTCCACTCTTTAAGTTCTCCCTGAGGAATGAATCCTGTCTGCACTTCTTTTCATTTTGTGGAACTATCCCTTGAAATGGAGGGTGAAGAAATGCTCTTCCTACAGATCTGAATATTCTCACTAAGGATTAAAGCTTCTGGAAGGCAGAACCTAGGATACTATTTGTTGTCACATATTTATAAGGTAACTTGTAAGGTTAAACTAGATCTTAGATTGAATGTCTGCACTGATACCTGCTTTTTCCAAAACCGTAGTCAGTTTTGGATAGAGAAAATCTAGTGAGCTCATAAGAAAAATGCTAATTAAAAAGCCATTTCTATATTAGCACATGGCTGGATACATGAGCAAACACAGATTCAGGATTTATCAGTGTCTATCAAAAATTTGTCATTGCTTCCTAGAAAACAAGGCTCATACTTTCAGTGATTTTTTAAAGAAATAATACCAGTTAGATGAACAGATTCTTGTATGTCCATAAAGTACCTTGGGGAGAAAGGAAAGGAAAAGACAAAACTCAAAGAAAAAGTCAACCATGAAAAGCAGCAGAACTTTCAATCAAATCACAGTCAAAACCTGATTCCCAATCCATGTGAGTTTACAATCTCGCAAAAATTTTTTTCTTGCAACAGTTCTTTTGCCTTGGCAGAAACTTTGGGAGGACAGAGAATGAGGTTTGTTCTCTCTGTTCTGCCTGACATTTTGTGTTTGTGGAAGAAAATAGAAAACAGAATTAACAACCCATGAAGAGCTCGTTACTACATTGTGGGACAGATCCTGGATTCCACCATGCTGCATTTGTTTCACCTCACTAACTCAAGACAGAAGATACTGCTTGCTTCTTGCCAGGGTAGCAAAAGTGGCTTTCTGCAGTTGTTCCCCTGCCTGATTTGAGGGACACTTTGAGGCCAGAGCAAAGTCTCAAACAGAAATAGCCCTGATGCTGTCCTGTGTTGACATGTAAGCAACAATGAGTCAGCAAATAGAGGTCCAGTAGATGGTGCTCAAGACTGCAGCAAAATCCTAGGTTTTGTAAGGAAGCACTTCAAATGGTTTTCACTGTACAGCTGTTTTAAGCCACCTCTTATCCAACCACCTCCCGTTTCCACAGGGTTTTGAATAGGGCTGCTGAGAGCTCCCAGACTTCAGAGACACCCCAAGACTGTTCCTAACTTTGACAGAGTCAGCATAAATCTGACTAGAATTAAAAAAAACAAACTGGTTTTCAGATGCTATATTCCCAGTAAAGATTGAATATAAAAGAGGGTCTAAGTATTTTTAACTTCTAATAGCTCAAGATTTCAGAGAAAGGCCTAGGGCTTACACCAATTATAGTTAACATCCATTTTGTCTCTGTTTTTCTACTTTTCTGGATTTCTCCCTGCTCATTGCAAACATATTTTTAGAAGCAGTAAGACAATCTTTGTTCCTTGCTCACCATGGCAACTGGTGGCTACACCAGCTTTACAGCCTTCTTTTCGAAACATGGTAAGGCTGACTAGAAGTGTAGTAGAATCTTTGTATTTCAGAGCACAAATGATCTCTGTGTTGCATAATTACGGCTTTAGACTTGGCAAAGTATGTAATTTGTCTCTTTGTATAGAGAAGAGTTTGGTTTTGTTCTTTGAGTGGTCAAGAAATCTGGGTCCATCTGCTAGCCACAGACTTACTGTGTGACCTTGACCAAACTGTTCAATTTACCACTCCTTCATTCCTGTTTGTAATGGGAGACACTTCCCTACCCGTGGGGACCCATGCGTGGAACGGCCTACAGCACACCGATATGATGCTCATGTAAGCCAATTTATAAGTGCTAATACATCTCTTTTATAGCATAAAGTTTTCCGTACACGCGATCACACATAATTTCATTGGTGTCATGCACTGTTCAAGCGCCTTTTCTTGCTATATGATTGGTTATAGGCTATGTGCATTTCTACATTCTCTATCAAACGCTTCTTCCTCATATCAGCATAATTCAGCAGTTCCTAAACTACAGCTAACCTTCCCAGCATGTTCTTAACTTCTTTTTATCAGACTAGCTTGTTCTTAGGTTCCTTTTCTCAGGCCTGCTACAATAAGCTTTTTACAGCTCCTGCTTTTTCTCAGGCCTGCTACAATAGACCTGTTACAGTAAGCTTGCTAGAGCTCCTCCACCATCCAGACTCCTACACCTACCTTTCAGGTTGCTGGAAAGGACGACTTGTTAATGCATGTGAAGATTTCTACAATCACAATGATAAAAGCACTTAAAATGTCACAATACATTTATATAGCTATCTAACTGACATCAGGTAAAGACGTCCTTTAATAGAAAAGATATAGGAAAGTTTATGCATTTCAACAGACCTCTAACATCACAAAAAGTTATTAATTTCCAAATATTTCATCTCCAGAATATTCCCCGTTCAATGAACAATAGAGCCTGTGAATTCTGCAGCAATTACTTGTTCTTCTGCAAAGCATTCTTGGGTGTTTTATTTTTAGATATGGGAATTAAATGACTCAATTTTCCCTCTTGTTGTCTCCTATCTCAGCAAGCAATAAAATGTCAGCACTGTGGTAGGTAATGGGAAGGAAAAACACCTCTATTGACTGAATAGAGTTATAGCTGAATATTTTCATGAACATTCTACTGGTGCCTTAAGCACAACAAACACTGCAGGTAAAAGATATCAGAGATAACAAAAAATGAACTGAATACAAATAAAATCATTCTTCAGGTGGCAAAATACCACAATTCATAAGGGAGAGCTTTTTAGACTTCAGCCAGTTACTGCACTTTATTTTTTCAAACTACTTTTGACAGGTTCGGATAGAAGATGAATACAATATCCAACAAAAAATAAGGTATGCTGCAGTAATCTACCCCTGTCACTGAACTGAAATCATACAGTGAAGTGCTTGAAAGATTGTTGTACTATAGGTTTCCCAATTTAGGTAAGGAATATAATTAGAATTAAAGAGGTGAAAAGCAGCTCATGTTCGAGTGTTGAGCTTGGAATATGGGAAGGATAATCAGAATATTTATCACTGCTTTAAATAAAGACAGAGTTTCCATAACCCAGGGCTGTGGTTTAAACCCAACTGGCAACTCAGCCCCACATAGCCATTCACTCCCTCCTCCTGGGATGCGGGAGAGAATGGGAAGAGTAAAAGTAGGAAAACTCATGGTTTGAGGTAAAGACAGTTGAATAGGTAAAGCAAAAGCCACATGCACAAGCAAAACAAAACGAGGTATTAATTCACTGCTTCCCATGGGCAGGCAGATGTTCAGCAATCCCCAGGACAGCAGGGCTCCACCACTCCTAATGGTTACTGGGGAAAACAAATACCATCTCCCTGAAAGTCCTTTCCTTTTTCTCCTTCCCTCAGCTTTATATGCCAAGCATGACACCATATGGTCTGTAATATCCCTTTGGTCACTTGGCCTCAGCTTTCCTGGCTGTGTCCCCTCCCAACTCCTTGTACAACTCAAGCCTGCTCACCGGTGGCATGAGGTGAGAGGCAGAAAAGGCCTTGACTGCGAGGAAGTGCTGCTCAGCAGTAACAAAACCATGCCTGTATTATCAGCTCTGTTTCCAGTACAAATCCAAAACATAGTCTCTCATACCAGCTACTGTGAAGAAAATGAACTCTGCCCCAGCCAAACCAGAACATCAAGTCAGACTAACTGAGCCTCTAAGTAGTTTGGCCAGGCTGAAAATGTAGGTTCACCTACGGCTTCTGATCTTTTATATGTCAAGAAGGTTGGACTTCCATTACAAAAAATTATCCTGCTGCCCTGCTTATGTTGAGTCTGGCCTCTCCTTAATACCTTCATATCTACTCTTTTTGATGCTCCTTTCCAGCTTGCTGTGAAGGCAGCAACAAAGAAAGCAGCAAAACTCCCTCGAGCCTTTTCCTAGAGTTATATAGGACGTGTGCTTTCTCTGCCTAGTCCTCAGCTCTCAAACTGCTTCAAAGAATTCAGGGCATTTTGCAGGAACTTCCAGCTAGTCACCTGTATCTTTCATCATATCTGCAAGGCCTTTGGTTTGATCATACAGGTCACAGGTCTAGCCACCCTTTAAAAGTTACCTAGATGGAAAGCAGACCCTGTCCTCAGAGTCTGAGTTGATGAGGTATGTCAACAGCTTTGAAATTTCTTGTCTGAAAGCCTGACCTAACCTTTTCAATTTCTTTCATATAGGAGCTGAGAACTTCAATTTAGAGATCAGAATAGAGCTTTCAATATGCCCGATGACATATATATTACACATATACTTAATATATTACATAAGTTACCTGTATTAGATATTACATATCTGTGTATCTATATTTACATCTATATTCATCATGTCCTCTGACGACGTTGAGAAAAATTTATCCAGACGAAATAAACTGCAGGAATTTCATATGGGACACATCTAACGGCACTAGTAACATTCTTCCCCAAAGGCTGCACGGAGTCAGGCTGCTGGATGGCTTCATTGAACTCAGCCAGGCTCTATGTTTGTGATCAAAAGAGTGAGAAAAAATAGCTAGGAGGAATCACCAAAGATTGCCTGGTGAGTTAATAAGGATCCTGATCACACAGCAGGAATGATGGGGGATAGGGGGCCTATGCAAGTCTGCACAGCTTCTGCCGTCCAACTGAGTTGTACTCATGGAGTGTGTAATTAATCGTTACTGTTCATTTATTTGTACAAATCAATGAATTTGCAAGTGAGTGCCACCCAGTGACAATCTAACAATTGCCACAACACAGCAAAGGCAAAGTTTCCTTCTGAATAGCAAAAGGAGCTCCATCTCATTTTCTGTTCTTTCAGCTCTTACCAGACTTGCTTGCTTGCGTCTTCTTAGACTGCACCACCTTTCAGTGTATGCCTGGATGCTCAAGCACATTATTCAGTGAACTAATATTCAAGCTTTCTTTGGTTTTGCTTTTGGGTTTTGTTCATTGGTTGTGACTGTTTGTGGTTTTGTGTGTGTGTGTGGTTAATTTGTTTTTTGAGGGGTTTTTTTGTTGTTTTTTAAAGAAACCAAAAGACTTCTTTAGTTTATTGAGGTGGAAAGCGGAGGAGATTTTGGACACACTCAAAAAAATCTGTTCTTAATTTTTATCAAAAATGAATCTTGTTGCCATTGGCTTCTTGCTGAGGCCCTGCTTCTCCACTCAGGAGAGGAAAGTAAACACATGCTTAACTTGTTTTAGATCCTTGAAGTTCAAAGCCAATCTCACGCTTAAAATAACACTCCTCTGAGCCAAAGTACTCTTCCACATACAAATTCACTGACATATTGAAGTGTGTACTGTAATTTCTATTAACAAGCACATTTGGTGCAAAAGTTGTTCTTGATATCTTGGTGTTTGGTTTTGGGTTTTTGTTAACTCTGATAAATAGGAAACATGGAATGATGATATACTTGCAACACATTGATTTTTCTCTGTAGGTAGCTCGAACTACCTCTGGGGTCATCCAATTTCAATAACAGCACCATGGAAAAGATTTCTAGGGAATCAGAAAATACAAGGAAATATTAAGAAAAATAGAAAATTTTAAATTGAAAAAATCAATATAGCTAAAACAATAGTTGAGTATAGTTGAAAACCTTCCTTCTGAGTCACTACAAACAATTTTTTTGGGAAAATATATGTATCTCCATTTAAAAACCATAACTATTAATAAGTTTAATTACTTTTTCCTACAGCTAAGGGCTCTACATTTTCTGTACTTGATCCAACAATGGATTAATCCTGCTTCGTGCCAGCATAACTGCATTGAAATTGATGATATTATAGCAGCAATGAAGCAACACAGTGTTGTCTGATCATCTGCCAATTCTAAGACCGCAGCAACAACAATTCCTCATGCTCTTACTTCTGGTAAACTAAGTAGAAGCATGAACCCTCTCAAACATAGTCTGTGTCTGAAATAGCCACAAAAAGCTACAATACCTTGAAATGTGAGAAGAGGCCTGGAGATGAACATTTTACAAGGGTATGTAATGATAGGACAAGGGTTAATGGTTTCAAACTGAAAGAGAGGAGGTTTAGATTAGATGTTAGGAAGAAATTCTTCACTGTGGGAGTGATAAGACACTGGAACAGGTTGCCCAGAGGAGTTGTTTATGTCCCATTGCTGGAAGTATTCAAGACCAGGTTGGATGGGGCTTTGAGCAGCCGTGTCCCTGTCCATGGCAGGAGGGTCGGAATGAGATGGTCTTTAAGGTCCCTCCCAACCCAAACCATTCTGTGTTTCTATGATTTCACCCATGTCGAAGGGAATCCCCTCACACCCTGCCCATGGCTTAGGCTCAGCCTCAGGTCCTGGCTCCTCAGGTCCTGGTTCCCAGCTGCATCCCCCTACCACATTCTGCTGCCCTGACTCTCAGCCCTGGCTATCCCATTCCCCAGTAGTGCCCAAGGCTGCTGCAGGGCCCCAGTGCTGTTCTTTCATTGAAAATTTTAGCCTCCATACTGAAGAGAGCCACTTCCCCAAGTTGATAAAGATTTTAGAGGCCTCAGAAAAAACAATTATATTTGGAGTACCTGAGCATAATATGAATAAGAATAAGAAAGAAGTACTGAGCATAACTATGTGTTAGCAAAATAATGGTTTTTCTTGACATATAAGCACCTCTGCTATGAAGCAAGTATTTTTACTCTTAACTACACACAAAAATGCTGTCCTGGGAATTCAACATTCCCTTGTTTCTCAATACAGAAAACAGTCTGCTCTGACCTTCTCCATGTTCACATGCATGCTAGTATGAAACTATAGATTCTTATATTTCCTGTTTTCTGGAGCCTCTTCCTGCCTTTTCCTGTTTCATAACACTGTTTCTTATTGGATTCACCTTGTCTATAGCTTTACTTGGTCCTATACAATTAATCCCAAATGATGATCTAAGTGCACACAATTTGGAAAATTTGCAGAAGGAAAAATTAAGAGATTATATTTTAAATAGAAAGGATGCCCTTATAACAGAGAATAGAAAACACTTAAATATTAGTGGTAACAAAGAGAAGAGCAAGCTTCTGTGAATTGCTTCGCCTGCAAAGAGTCTGTCTTACCAGCTTTTGAAGTGGCAACTGGACACTGATCCTGTGACAATTTCAGTTCCAGTGCACTGGTGTAAAGACTGTTGCTTTCTCTCCTTCCCTTTTCCCACCACTGAGCAGCTCTGAGCATGATTTGTAAAAGGTCACAGTCCAAGAATCATGTTGCAGTTCAGTCAGATCAACATTTCTGATCACCGTGATCTTGTCTGAGAATGAACTTCTTAGTGCATACACTGGAAAATAATTTTGCTGTGTCTGGGGAGGTAACTTCCTTATGAGATCAATCTGACAAAGCAGAGGTTTTTGCAGGAAAACTTTGCTTCCTGTGTCCAGTGAAACCAGTGAGCAGGTTTTTTTGTTCTGTTTTGATAACTGAGTGTGTGGGACTGGTGAACTTCTAAGGTCTGTGGTTTCAAACCCATGTGCAAGGAGGGATCTATTGCAGCTAACGGAGAGTTGGAGAAAGGAAGGTAATGAAATCTGAATCCAAGGACAAAGGTGTATGTTTCTCAGACATGACATCAATGCAAAAGACTGTGTAAATAAAAACACGTATTGTTGATAAATCCTTTTTTCTGATTTGGACCTCAGACTCTTTATCCTTTACAAATTTTCCTTTTCTTTACATTACTATCCTATCTTAGTGAAGCATAGCCTTGACTTTGCATAGACAGAGCCTTTTGGTAGTTTCTGTTTCTACTTCCATGGGCTTTTTTTTCAAATTACCTTGACTGAACTTCAAGATTAAATGAGCCAGAATTCTCTTCCCCATCCCTAACATTTTAGTTATTAATCATCCTATTTACAGTGGTTTAAACATAGACCATGATCCACCTTCGAGTTCATCATATAAACCAGAAGGGGTGGTGTGTGTGTGTCTGTATGCACGCATGCAGATGTTTAGGAAGTTGTGAAATCTCCATGACCTTCAGTGCAACTTTCTCATGTTGAAGAAGCAGTTTTCCGCAAAAGACATGCCTAGTTTAAAACAAAATCTCATTTCAGTCTTCCTTAATTTAGGTTTAGGATATTCGCTCGTCCTTCTGAATGACTTGCTGATGGGGTCTGAAGTATTTCACTTACCTGAGCCTCTGCTCTCCAGCTGTAAAAGGCAGGAACAAAGACCTCTGCCTTTCTGCATCAGGTGCCTGAGCGTTTGTGTACTGAATCAATCATCCAGCAGCCGGGAGTTGTTACTGAGACGCCATGGGCAACTGAGTAAGGGGGAGGATTAGTTCATGAGGCTGCTGGAAATGAAGGTCAAGATTTCTTTCCAAAGATGCACAATTAAACCCAGCAGTTTCTATGAGGAGAGAAATGGTTAAGGGAAGCACCTTTGGCATACGCACAGAGAATGCTGCTGCCTAGAATATTGCATGACTCATGAGTCAATGTAGCAAGAAGCTTTTCCCCCCTGCAGAGCAATGAGTTTGTTATCAGCTTGCACATCTCCTAAAATATATTATACTGTGTAAAATTAATACATGCTGCCTTTTTTATTACAACTCACTATTGATTCTGGCTTATTTATAGCATATGAAAGTAAAATGCTGTGGACTGTGTCCTATATGTAATTACTTCCAAAGGCTTTTATCAGTGCAGAGAACCTAGCTGTTAGAGGAGCTGTGGGTACATTTCCTTCAGGGAAAATATAATCACTTTTTATTTCATTCTAAACCTAATACTTGCACTATATCCTCACTGTAAATTGAGATGACAGACATGAGCTGAAAGACTGTCAGAGCATCTGCCATAATTTGCTGACTTCCAGCAATAAATGTTCACCTGAAACACAGTCCACAGACTTAAACTGAAAGGGCCACATGAAGAAAAAAAAGGAGGAATTCTGCAGTGAGTGTAGAGAGGAGCAATAAATCTCACATGACACAGAAGCAGGAATATAATGATTTTTTTCCATAGCGTTCACTCTTCGCTTTTTGTATTGATTATTAGGTCTCAACCTCTTATGTAAGTTCCTATAGTTTTAATATCCTTAATGTGCTACCCATGCATTCACTAAATTGCTTTTCTGATTAATTTTCACCTCACACCACTTGTAACTAAGCAATAGCTAAATATTTGCAGAGCTAACCCTGCTGTCGTGTTACTGGATCGCCGCTAATCTGCATTCCTTTCCTATATCACATTGGGCACTGATTAAGGTTTATACTCCAATAAAGTCATGTAGAGATTACACCCATAGGACATCAGATTCCCCGTGAACAGCAGTTGGATTTAATCTTGGGAATGGGGCTACTCTTCTGAAGTGGAAGGAAGATTGTGGAGGGGGTGGTACAATTTGGAGAAATCAAAGTTTTTTTCCTTCCCTTTTCTGAGAAAAGAGGGATCAACATTTGTGTTTCTAATTAAAAGATTTAGAGCAAGTTTTGCACTTATCAGTGTGTTATTTATTTTAATTTGAACATCTGCTGAAATTTATTTGGCAGTCCTGATAAAGAAAAACCAGTCCTGTTCCAGGAGTCAAGAATTACTAAAAGTTAATTTTGTTTTGATGTCAGCATTGTTTATCAGCAGCAGAACAACACAATCCTTTTGCTGTGCATTTCCCACCAAATAGAGGACTACCATCCTAAGCATGCTGGAAATATGCGTTTTAGTGTCTTCTCAGAGGAGATCATAGTTTTGATAGGATATCTATTTAAGATTAAAACTACAAATTCCCAACTGAGACTCAAAAGAAGTGAATGATCTACCCTGAATCAAGTGGCATTTTCCAATGCATAGGTTCCACAGTGTAATGAATTAAGTTTTCCAGACAAACTGGAAAAATGATGTGACATCAGTTTATGCTTTTTGTGCTGTCTAGAGAAACAGAAGGAAATGGTTGGAAGGCCCTTTAACAAGTGAAGTTAGAGAAAGATGTTCCTGTAAACGCAGTCACCACTACTTTCAAAGTTAAATACTACATAAGGAAAGCAAGCCAAAATACTTTTCTGTCCCCCATGACTACTGTCTAGAGGATCTAATAACCAAACTAGTTTTCTTTCCTTATCTACAGCAAAAAAACTTATGCTCTGTATAATTCCAGATCAGGTTCTTCTAAAGACAGTTTGAAGCATCTTTACTACTTTCATTTATCCTCTAATCTTTGGCTTTGCTGAGAAAATCAGTGAAATTGGTATCTACTTTTTTGTTTGCTTGTTTGCTTGCATTTTTCTTGTTTCGTATTATTAAAATGAATAAAAGAAAATGGCAGTGAAGAACTTTTGCCCTCTCGCCCTCACTACATTTCTTTTGCTTTTGTATGTCTAATTCCACTCACATTTGCTGTCCATTGCAACTTTTAGACAATGGCATTAATGACATGTAGGCCAGAAGTTTAGTGAATTGAAGTATATCCTTTTCTATATTATCAAAACCTATAGAAATCTGTTTTATAAAAAGACATGTTCTGTATCTTATTTTACAGACAAGAAACCAGTAGAGATGGAGGTACAGGTAAAAGCCTACTAATTTTCTCAAAAAGGCAATCCCACTAAACTCACACTTTGAACTATACGAAGACTCCCCAACTCATTTAATTTGTCAGCTAATAGCAATCTGTTTCTTCAAAGATAAAGCCTAGATTGTCTTTTATTTTTTTTTTTTGATACTTTGGTACTAAGCAGCTTATAATGCATTTTGTCTCAAACTATTGCAAGAAATTTGTATTTTATATTGCTGGCTTTTTCAGAATTTCCTTTGAAAAATCTATGTGGGAAAAATTCTGTGGTGTTTCCTGCTCTAATTTTCTCAGACTTTTTCTTACTAGTGCTGTTAGAAAATGGATTCTTATTTATTACGAACTTAAACCAAGAGGAAAAATAGCCTAGTTAATGCCACAATATAGATCTGTATGTGATATTACTGTTTCCTTCCTTTTCTATAAGGTTCTTTGACAATGCAAATAAATCCATTTAAATTCTACCTTTAACAATTGTCAAGTTGTTTCTTCAATGGCTGAACAATCTCTAGAGTACAGTCATTGTTCCATTACAGAGAAAGAACAGCCCTAAACCTAAATCCTTGAGGAGGCATATGATTGGAGTGAAGAAAAAGAACCATTTGTTTTCATCATGCAGGAAAAACATATCAGATAGATGAAGATTTCTTTAAAAGAAAATCCAGAAGAAATGAAGTTTTGCATTTAACAAAGTTTATGTATCTTTCACTGGCATGGATATAAATTTTTTCTATTGCTTATCTCAGTGTGATTCTAGCGGATTTTAACAAATCAGAATGATTGCCTCAATAGTATTATCTAATATGAGGGCTGCTTCCCAATTTCCTTATATAGCACCTTTGGGATACCATTATCCTACTCCTCTTCAAAAGGACAGTGAATCAGATGTGGTAAGCAGCAACCCTTTAAGAAAAAAAGGATTGAGCATTCAGATAAAGAAGAGCTAACTAAGATTAAAACAGTAAAAGCCCAAACTAATTTCATACATTGCATACATATGTATACATATAAAAAAACCCCCACCAACCCGTAAAATATCTTCTCACCTTACCTCTTTCCAATAAAGGGAGATCTACATTTAGAAAGGGGTTATGTTTCAAAAGATCTACACTCTATTGTCAGAAAACCCACCTTTCCCTTCTGTATTTGATCTCCTGTCTGCTGGCATAGTCATGAAATTAGGGTATTGAAATCAATGTAGTATTTTATGCATTTCAGTCTGTGTGTGTAAATCAATTCCATTTCAATGGTTATTCACAATTTACTATCACCATAATTTACAGTCAAAATATGCCCATATAGGGTTTCCTTAGTACTCAACAGCTGTAACCAAGAATGAAGTCAGATCCCAGTGTAAATCTTCCTTTTTTTTTCTCAGAATAGAGCTGGTGTTAAATAGGTGTCTTCTACATAGGCATGTTTTAAATCTAAATTCCATTACGTATAGAAAAAAATCTGAACTATTTATACTGAAATCTGGATTTAAAAAAAAAAAATGGATCATTGCTCAACTGAAAAGGACTCTAAAGTAATATGGGAAAAGGTTTGTGATAGATACCTACAAATGACCTTGGCAGACAGTTAAAATCTCTGTTTGGGGAGACAGAGAAAGAGAAATGTAGTTGCTGATAACAGATAATAAAATAACAGGAGAAATTATGACTCAAAGATGTCTTCAAAAGATATAAGGAAAAAAGAAGAATGTGTATTCTTAAGATATGATCAATGTTACCACTTCCT
Source organism: Pomatostomus ruficeps (assembly GCA_013400735.1). Classification (NCBI taxonomy): domain Eukaryota; kingdom Metazoa; phylum Chordata; class Aves; order Passeriformes; family Timaliidae; genus Pomatostomus; species Pomatostomus ruficeps. Next base: position 9,174 of record VYZT01007679.1, on the reverse strand, counting down.
TTAGGAAGAGGATATTTGAGAGAATAATTGGCAAGCTGCAATATTAACGCAAAGATAATGACTGGTTAATAAGGGATAGATACAGAAAATGAAGGAATTTCATCTTGTACATTAAGGATGCTTACTTGAGACATGACAAAAGTCTTCAGAAGATTAAAAAAAAAGGGTCTTGTAACAGTGGGATCCTACAGATCAATAAACCAAGACAGTATTGTAGATGAGGCCTTTTGTGGTTACCTAAGAGGTTATCTATAGCAAAAGACTATGTGATAACAAGACATTTCAAATACACAGATATATCCTGGGAAAGAAAAATGGCAGGATAGAGGATGGGGGTAGGCTATTTACCTAAATTTTATAAAATAATTTCCCTGGGGCTATTCAGAACACCTCAGTTTGGGATATTATGACTTTGTCCAGCAATATACACACAAGTGATTCAACAAGTTCTTAAACTGCTCCAATAACTTTTTTTACTATAAAGGAAGGCATATGTGCAGGTAGGATTAAGCTCAAGTGAAAAAGATAAAGTGATTGTATTTGCCAACCACAAGGAAAGGATGGAAAACAAAATGCAAACTTTAAGAAACTCTGTGCGGGTCTGCATCACTTCAGGGTGAAAGCTAAATGAAAGGTAAAATACAGGCAATAGAATTTTATGTTTTGTGTTTTTCTACTTTCTCTTCAGAAGTTCACTCATGCTGCTGAATTTTACAATAAATAACCTGAGGTTGAAACAGCCTCAAATTTTTAACTGTTATCTGATAACTCATGCAAGGCAGATAAGGCATCAGAAGCCTAGAAAGGACACATCTTTAAGCAAAAAAAGGGAAACTTGGTGATACAGCCAGTAGCTTACTCTCAAGTTCATAAAGCACTTAAATGAATAATCAAAAAATAGTATTTATGAACATTGGGATTTTGGCCAGGATGTGAATGACAGCAAATAAGCATGTAATGAATACATTAAATCACTCTTGTGCATAATGTCTAAAAAGATAGCAGGATTTAAGGGTAAGCGAAAAGTACCAGAATTTACCCAGCTAGACTTCAGTGTTAGGAAGCAGTGTGTGACTGTATTCTATCTTGTCTAGTATGTTGTACCTGAATGAGTGACTAGAGAAAATCCTTATTTCAATTTGTATATTGTACTGCATCATGACAATGATCAGAGGAGGGTTCAAAACTTTCCTGACTACTGGGGCAATGGTCTGAAATAACAGAATGCAATTTAACAAAGCCAAGTTCAAATTGCTACGTTAAAACACCCAATCTAAACCAACGATCCTAAACTCTTGGTGAAGTCAATGGGGAAATTGTCACCGTAGGACAATGCATAAAACAGCAGGACATGCGGCCACTCAGTGTAATGAAGAGATGTCACTCAGAGGTGCATCTTCTAGGAAGGTTAGCTCCTTCAAATTAGTTAATGTGATGGCTATTTAACATATCCATGTGTCCAGAAAACCCTAAATTCAGATTCCTCTTGTGACTTTTAGAGAAATGTTTTTTAAAAATTGGATCATTTGCAATCAGGTAGTAAATAGAAAAACTTGGATTTGTACTCTAGTGGCCAATGACTTGCAAGTTAACATGAATATAGAGAGTGCTTAATTCTAGTCTGCCATAATTTCAACTTTTTTTCTGTTGGCTGAAATATTCCTCTAAACAAAACCACTGAGGCCAACACTGCTCTCGATTTCCCTCTACCACTCCTTTAACACTGTGCTTAGAAGGAATGCAAACATTTAAATTCCATTTCATTGGTCTTTTACCTGCCATTGTTCTGTATTTTTCATAGCGCAGAATTTTCCATAGTGCTTGCATATCCCAAGCACAGGCATATGTAGGTGACATTTTTCTATGCCAGTGTTCTGGCTGTGGGAAATAGCAGGAGCCTGTGGTAGGCATTCTTTATACATGGGACAGTCTTGCAAGTATTGCATGCAGAATATTAGCAGTTGCAGACATAAATTGCTGGGTTAGTTACATGGAAAATGCACATTTTTATTTTATTTTTTCCTGTTTTTAGAATATGCCAACATCACGATACAAATACAACAGAGGACTAGTTATGATAAGCTATTGGTGGAAGAAGGATTCTTATATCCTGTAATGAACAGCTAGTAGCCTGTATGTTCTCAAATTAATTTGTGTTATCCAAGCTGGTTTATCATTTTTTAGTACACAGGAAATTTTCTCTCTGCTTTTCTTAAAAAATAAACATACCATGAAAACAAACCCTGTCTGATCTTAAAATACCTCCACAACGAGGAACCAGTGACCGGCATTTTGGATTCTTTTGCAGAGGCAAATCTGAAAACTCTTAAGGTTCAATTTCAGACACTCCTGTACACAGGATATTAAACATGACTTTGTGATTTCATTTGTAATGTTTTGCTCTGAGGACGTATAAAACTACATTCAAAAAAAAAAAAGCTCGGAGAATGAGTTTTAGGGATTCATATGGTAAAAACAAACCTTTAGGGGTATGAAAAGTGACGTATCTTGCATTGCAGCAATTTAATACATGCCCAGACTACTTTTCAGAAAAAGCATGAATCAGATTATGAGCTGAGTAAAGTTCTGGTAAAAAATTGCTACACTATTTAAAACTAAATTACATTTATTTCTATTTTTGCTATTGTACTGTGCAATAAACAGAGTTCTTTTGAGATCCATGCCGTCAGTGTCAGTGAGCACAACTGGGGAACACAGAAAGGCTAAATGTTACACCATCTGGAATTTGCAAGTGATTTTGGCTATAAATTCAGTGTTATCTATCTAGTGTTCAAAATAAAAATCTGAGCAATTAATGCTTTAGAATCTTTTTACCTTTCTGTTACTTTGATTTTATTAATTCCCCAAAAAGAATCCAATTTAGGCACTAAAAATTGCAGGCAAGAGAAAATTGAGATTTGCACTTTGCATAAATATATAATATATAGATAATATCTATTATAATCAGCATTTGATTTGATAATATGGGGTGCAACCACTGATTTTTTTTCTGCTGGTGTAAATGAATTGACTGCCATCATTGTCATTGACAATCAATGCTGATTTATAGCATTGACCTGGGCACTTTATGCTATCACTGACAGGCTTCCAATACAAATCAAAGAAAGTCAGTCATGCATTTCATTACAAACTTATTCATTAGTTCACACTGCTCTGAAGTCTAGTAATAGATTCAAATACTGGGGAAAGATGCTAATGAAAAATTCTAGAAATGGAAGACTGTTGTTTTATGCTTAAGACCTTAGGGTTCTTAGGTTTGCAATTTACTGAACAGGAACAGAGTCCTCAAATGGATAAACCTTACCCATGGGTTTTTTCTTTATTTCTTCCAGGACAAAATAACTCTACTGAAATGCTGTGCTATGATTGGTGTACATTTCACTGCCCTACTGAAAAAAGAAATCAAAAAACCTATGGAAAAATGAGATCATTAGCTCATTTTATTCCTTTCCAAGATGACTTGGTGCGATATACAAAGTATGTTGTATTAAATAAAGGAGTGTATACAGTAAGTCTCAGAAACACCACTGTAAAGCCAGCCCAAGTGAATCTTGCATATCTCCAGTTCTCCTTACAACTTTTCTGAATGAGAACTAAGAGAAGTTTCTGTTTCAAACCAAACAGGAAGGTTTATACAATTGCTTATAAAATTTGCCTCACCTCTTGTTCACCTCCAACACATTCATTTTTCTGCAGCTATTCCCATGATCTCTCAGTGACTTCAGGAGGGGTCTCCTACACAGCATTAGCCAGGGCTAATGTAGCCAGAAACCTCCAAAACCAATTTCCTGTTCTGCCATCAACTCCCGTAATGCTTGTGGGTGAATCCCTTGGGGCATGCTTGCAACACATGGTCAGCTACAGCATGGAGATTGGAAACTGAAGCCTTCACGTGACATTGGTTAGCAAGGAGGAGAATCACAAGATCTGAAAGCAGTCTGGCCACATTTGACATTGCTCTGCCAGACCTGGTAAGTTCAGTCTTTCATCACGGCAGTGTATTTGTTCAGAGGCTGTGCTGGAACTGTACTGTTTCTGGTTTGGAAGCAGCCATGAGCATTGCTGTCTCAAGGAGGCATGGCTTCACACTCTACTGCACTGTGCAGACATGCCAGCAGTCTGCTTGAACCTTGAAATCCTACCTGTAAAACAGGGACAGTGGTTTGACCTATAAAATAGACAGATACAGTAAGTAATACATTTTGACAGTATTGTAAAGTTTCCCTAGAGCTCAGTGTAGTGATGAGGGCCAGATGAATAATGCAGATGTTTGAGCACTCATGCAAAACTGCTCAATCCTTACATTTGTTTCCTCAGAGTTGGAGGATATTTTTGAAAGTATCATTGATTTTCCCCTTGTTCTAAGGTGAGGTAAGGTCAGCACAGGTGTCACATCCCCAAGGGCATTCACAAGTCTTAACATCCATGAACAGTGTTAGCTAGGATCTCTATCCACCCTCCTCACCTGCTGCTGTCAGGACCAGGGGCTCTATTTCAGGTCAGGACTTCCTTTCCTTAAGCTGTGCTGTGGAGGCGCTTGTTTGCAGTTCTGCCTCTATCTCTCACCCTCACCCCACCGCTGTCTCCTGCAGATTTGCCAGCACTGCCCAGAGGAAGCAAAGTCTTGCCATGCCTGGGGCTGTTGTAGGGCCCTCTCTGTGCCTGACTCAGCCCCTGAAGGACAGTACCAGCTGGTGAGCACACAATCTGTGCAGGGCTCACCTTGGCTCCTAGCCTGACCCCCTGATCACATACAGCTAGCCCCTGCTGCTCCCTGGCAAGTACTAGACTGGAGAAACCCTGGCCCTCCTGCAGTCTTTTGGGAGCAGGACAGAACATAACCTCATCTGGTGCCAAGCACAGCTCTTCTGCATTGTTCACAATTGGCTGCTTCTGTCCAGCTTCAACCAGCAGCCTTGTGCTGCCACTCTGGAACTCTGAACGGCTGAGAAAGGGGTTAACATGAACGACACTGGGAGATTGGATCTGTGTGATTCTAACTTCCAGATCTTGATGTCACTGAATTAGAAGTTAATGCCCTTATGCATATTCTCAGTTTTCTGAAAAGCCAAAATTATTCCTTTTGTAGTCGGAAATGCAGGGCATTTGAGAGGCTGACAATGTGGGGAGGAAGACAGCAATAGTCTCCTGATGTTGGAGACAAGTGGAGATTTCACCAAAAGTATTTGATGTTGAATTATGAGGCTACTGGAGGACAGGGGCATTAGCCTGCTTGGAGTGTGTGGAGATAAGGTTCTTGCCATCTCCATTTCAGCAGCAGACTTTCAGGGATACTGTTGAATGCTTAACTGGGCTGATTTTGCTGTGTTCTAAAGACTTAGAACTTGTACTGAGTTTTACATCTTCAAGGTGCTTTTTGGACACAAATTAACTGGTATCATTTTGATAGCAAGAAAGATGAAGAGAGAAGGATTAGAAAGATCAGAATTACATCAGCAGCAGTGTATGACTGTGCCATGTTTTTCTGATTTAGTCTCAAAGACCAGGTAAAACATAACACTGATAAGAAAAATCTGTCAGTTTTTCAGGTTAGTTCTTGCTGATAGGATCTGAAGAAATAAGGGGGAGAAGGAAATATAATAGAATTTCTACCATGTTCTTATAGAGTACTTTTGAAAAAGAAGGCAAAGGACTTTCAACATTTATAAAAGTGCTGGGAGTTTTATTCATGGTGACTGAAGACACCAAATTGCCCACAGAAGAATATAGCATAAAATCACATTGTACATTACTAACAATTACTTTTCCTTTGTGTGTTCTTCTTAGAAGTCATATGTATTTCTTATTAATTTTCTGTTTCTTATGAAACTACCAATGAGAGTGGCTTGGGATTAGACTGAGACTGTCTAAATACTCTGCATAGTTCATCAAGATAACACCTGCTTCATCGAGTCTAAATTCCAAATCAGTTATCAGGAGGTAAAATTTTGTGTCCATCTATTTCTGCTGTTCTTTATTGTTACAGGTGGGAGAAGGTAAATGTTAGTAGGGAAGATTTGCTTGCTAGTGGTTTAGCCATGTATATGACTTCTCCTAGTGACTATTCCTTCTCTTTTAAGATAATTATCTGTATTTGCATGCACCCATAAACTTTTAAATAAGATAAATTGCATGTCAAAACCAGAGATTTACAGCTCTATATGAAGAAACTCTTTCTTAATAGGTTCTACTATCAGTCTTATAGGTCAATTAAATCCATAATAATTACACTAGTGATTTTAAGTGGAGCACATGCTGATAGTGCAAATACTGTCACAATCTGATGTAGAGCCATTGCCAGAAACTCCTAGGATTCCTACTGTCATATCTTTCTCTGCCTTGACTCTCATCTGCTTTATCACTAAAACCATACGATTACTGCATGCAGCTACTGCAAAGTTAACTCTTCCCACTGTTAGACAGTGGTTCAGTTTCTCCATCTGGTATTTTTTGTCAGTTTACAAGTTACAACATGAGTGAAAGGCATAGAGATAGTAATTAATCCTATTTTCCCTCTCCCTGGAAGGGCTCAATTAGTTTGTAATGAAAATGCATACACATTAAAAGTGCTTTGATCATGTTAGATAGGTGATCCTTCCAGTACCTCTACAAGGTACCAATTTTTCTTTGTTTACTCATTTTGTACATCGAGAGACTGACAAAATTGGATGCCTTTCCCATGGGCTCACACAAGATGAGGGTATGTATTGGGGGCCATGCTAAAATTAACAGTTAATTTTCCAGAGCCAGTGGCATTACAATGTCAGGCTGACTCAAAAATAAGTAATTTTTTCCCTTTCAAGAAAGTTTTTCACTGTTTCTGTATAAAGTTGCTTACCAGGTGTGTAGTTTCTCCTTCCCTAGTCTTTGGCTATTCTAGCATTTCTTCCTTTAAAACTCCTGGATTGCTTTGAAAATGAAAGTTTCAAAGTGTGGTAAAGTAGGCAATATTCTATCTCTTGTCTTCTCTGTTGTAACACTCACTTTTTTTCACCTAAGTTTCATTCAAAGGCATCAATCTCATCCACTAAATTAGGAGGACACTTATCTGCAGGTCTGTAGGATGTATGCATCTTCTCTGAATAAAGGTAAATATCAGGTATTTGGAAGATAATCCAGGAGGACTGGATGTGTGCTCACTGTTTCAGAGGAGAACCTCAAACTTTGTTTCTCTCCTTCCTTTAAACAATCCACTCTAGGATTCCAGCTCCAGACACCAAAACAATTTCCCCTCTTTTCTTTAAGAAATTGTGCATGCGGAACTGAAATATGGCCCGTGATTCACCATAAGAAAGAGCTCCTTTTAATCTTCTCTGTAATGATCCAGTCCTTGTCATTGTCTGGTTTCTCTGTCAGAGAGATTTAGTGCAACAAACTTACAGTTCTTTGACAAAAGACTGGGCATAAACCTTCTAGTTTGTTCATGAAAGAATTACTCTGTTGTAAACGAGCTATGAATAAATGTGCTAAAGGGAAGCATCACTTTTTGTGGGTTCATATAGTATACAATAAAAATACATAGTTCCCCAGTTATAAAATCTATTGAAGTTTTTCAACAGTCCCATATTTTTAACATGCCTTCACAACTGCGAGCAGCTGCCTTTACATATGTTCCTTGATTTTTATGCCCACATTACAATGGCATCAGAGCACTCCTGGCTGTGCAGGCGCATTTTTTATCCACCTCCAGCCTTCTGTTGCTGGGAAGGTAAATGCATTTGATGGAAGAGGAATGGGGGCATGGGGATAATGTAGAACATGTGGCACAAAGTCTCTGATGGAGGTAAGGAGGATTAAATCCGTGATGTTTCCTACCTGAACTATGGCACACTATCCTGTGTGAGGCATTCAGTCAAATATATTCAATCTGTCAGGCCTGCTTTACAAGAAGGCTCCTTTATCTTTCATGATAGGGCCACAGTTTTATAGAGAGGCTTTGATCTGGACTTCTCAAAATAACTAAATAGATTTTCTATAACTGAATGCTGCTCCTGTCATAGCTGGAACATGGCCAGGAAAGAACTCTGCAAAGGCTTTGTAGTAGAGTAGGTAGAGATACAGGGGTATCCTCTTTTCAACAGTGGGGAATCTGGGGGCACTTCAACACTATACTTCAAAGGGTACTCCTCACTGTAAGTGCCATTAGAGTGAAAATCATACTTTTCAGGCCTCATTTGTACATCTTTTTAGTAAATTGACTTGGTATTGACAAGAGTGGTTTCTTCAGATTGTTGTGTGAAGAACAAAAGTTGCAGCAGTTTAGGACTGGAATTGAAGGCATACTGTTAGCTGCAGGAGCAAATGGGCAAAATACAATTAGTTAATGAAATTTAATTTGCTGAGTTTTGTAACAGTCTTCTCCTTCTTTTTTTTTAAGGAGAAGTATCAAGTAGCCTGCATAGTTTCACAGGCAATGTTAACATAATATGAAAATACAACTATAAATTATTCTTTTCCTAATGTTTTTAAGTTTCCTATTAACTGGTCCTACTTAATTTGTAAACTTTGATCTTTTAAGAGAAATGAGATGGCATGCCATGCTGTGTCTGAGAGTAACACCTGAAAAAAGGCTTCATTTAGGAAAATAATCAGTGTAATTATTTATTGTGTTGTACAAAACCTAGCTATGATTGCAATCCAATTTAAATTACTTCTTCATGTTCCTCTAGGATCTGCAAAGAATTTGCTGATTAATACTTCTGAACCACTATAAACACTAAACACACTTGGTCCGTCATGGCTTAATATGAACACCTGTAGGAGCTAAAGAACTTTTTCTGCTGCTGTCTTCCATGATGGCAAATTCAGGGCTTTGTCTAGTTTATTTTTAAACAACTGTTTAAAGAAAAGAGGATTCACACATTTCTTCTTTAAGACAATCACAACCTAATAGATATCTCTGATAAGAAGTATCTCTTAGTCCAGCCCAAAACTGTATAGCTACTATCTGTTTAGACAAAGAGAGAAAAAGAGAAGTGGAGTGCTTTTATCTGTCTCTTTGAGCATCAGATAAGTAGATGTGCTTTCTGGCACTCTTAAAGTTATCACAATGCCTTGCAATATGTCAGAAGAAAGCAGCATTTACTCTACCAACAGAACAGGTCCCCGACAGTTCTTCTGGTGGGCGTACAACTAATGCTTTTCGGGGACTGC
>VYZT01007675.1:27671-47263 GCA_013400735.1 Pomatostomus ruficeps | reverse complement strand
GGGAAGGAGAACACCAAGAATTCAGGAAGGGGAACACCAAGAATTTGGGAAGGAGAACACCAAGAATTTGGGAAGGAGAACACCAAGAATTCGGGAAGGAGAACACCAAGAATTTGGGAAGGAGAACACCAAGAATTTGGGAAGGGGAACACCAAGAACTTGGGCAGGGGAACAGCATCATTCTGTGGAGCTTTGGTTAAAGCGAGGGGAGCGAAATTAAAGCCAAACCAAATGAACAACCAGAACAACACCCCAATTAAACCTGAGTTGCAAACTCTGTGCTCAGCCCAGTGGAAGCCTGGAAAGGAGTGTCCAAGAACCTTTCTGTTGGTGAAGCCTTGGAGACAAACAAGTCAGCTCTGCAGGGAGATCAGCAGATACGCAGCTAATTAGATAGATTTTTAAAGTGTTTTTGCTGGTGCTGCTAATAATAACCTTGATTACTAAAACTGAAAGGGATTTTTAGAGCATAATTTCCTTTTCTTCTAATTAAATCTCTTGAATGTCTTTTCTGCCCTGAATTAATGGCAAAGAGGAACCTGCCTGGGCAGTGTGTATTTCTGTTTACCTTCGTTTTTTGCTGTGTGGTTTTCATTTGGGAACGGCCTGGTGTGTTTGAATTATCAACAGGGAATTAAACCTTCACTCTCTTTTGCTCTGACTTAAAAAATAACACGAGAATTCTGTGGTTGCTTAAGTCCAGAAGAAAATGAGCCTGACTTCAGCAGTTCTTTAGGCTGGGATAAAAATTATTTGAAAGTGACCGTGTTTGTTTGAGAGAGAAGGGTCCTTGGAGCCGATTATCTCCTTTCCTGGAGGGGCCCTGGTCAAGAGGGGATGGAAGTGAGGAGGAGGTGGACATTCCCATGGTCAGGAGCCACATCTCAAGGGCTTTGCTAACTGCAGACCCTAAGCTTTACAAATCCATCCTTCCCAGGCAGATAAGGACATCCATTTCTGGATCCCAAAGAGCTCCAGGTAGGAGTTCAGAACCGGGATAATCAGCTCAGCCGAGAACACGGCCTCCAGTAAATGAACTTTAGGTGGACAAGGTGGAAGGAGTGTGGAAAAGCAAAGGATTTCCTGCTGATTTCCTAAATTTAGATGCCTCTTTCCAACTCTGCTGAACTTCTGGGAGATGATTAATCTCATTAGAGGACAATTCCTCCTTGCCCAGGGAGGGAAGCTGGGACAGACAGCATGAACTGCCCTCCGGAAGTGCCCCTTGATTTCCATGGCATTAAAAGGGGGAAAGGCAGCTCACCCTGACCCAAAACTGTGTCCCTGTCACCCAATGCTCGCGGCGGCTGATCTTCTCCCCCCAGGCTGCTTTTGCAATCAGCCAGAGGAGAGGAGCAGACGCTTCCACGGCGCGGTTCCCCAGCCCGGTTTGGGTGTCTGCTCTGGGCTGGGGTGAATCACGGCCTTGCCCCCACCGGCGAGACTGGCAAAGCCCCTGGGTGGCTGGTGACTGAGCGGGGCATGTCTGCACCGCGGGAGTCTCCGGTGAATCACGCCGTGATCCCCGACAGTGAGGATGGATCAGTTCCTTGAGACAGTCCCACACCCAGGGAAGTTCAGCCCCGTGTTGAAGGCCACGCAGAGAGCTCAGCTGGAGCAAGGAGACAAGTTCCTGCAAGAGCCTGCAGGAACCCACAGGAGAAAACCGAGGAAAGGACCCATTAAACTCATTTTCCTTATCTCAGTGGCAAGATATGGGGCTTTTTTTTTGAGCTTTGGATTAATTCAGGGTTCACAACTGGCAGAAAACCTCTGTGAAATGGAGCCCAGGCCAAATGCACATTTTTGTTTCACTGTTAAATATTACACCAAACACCAGACCACAATTCCTGGGCTAAAGACACCTCCCAAAACACCGTGTCAGGCTTCAGAAGATTTGCTGAGGGTGTTGCCTCTGTGGCCTCATTGGGAATGGAGCTTTAGGGTGCCACATACCCAAACCTCAATCCATCGAACCCCCCCAGACTGGGACTGGGAGGTATTCCCAGCTTTAGGATTTGGAGGGAGGTGATCCTCTCCCTGGAAACCCTGTGGAGAGACGCCTTCATTGAAGTTTCCAGGGAAAAACGTGAATTTAGTTGTTCCAACTCATCTTCCAGCCACTGACTACAGACAGTCCAAAATGCGGATGTTTTCCATTGCCTTAAATTAACTTAAATTAACATCTGTAAAGTTTGTTTCCATGACCAACATCCTTCCCAAAGCTTTCCAAAGTTCCCAACAAAGACGAAGCATCCACTGCATTACCATCAACCTGTTGTAGGCTCTGTCCACCACGCTGTGAAGCCAGGAGGACTTTTTTGAGCTATTTCAGTAGGACCTGGATGAAGTTTAGGATTCCAGCCCCATAAACTTTAATCATGTGAACAGCCAAACTCAAGCCTGGCTCTGTGGGTTTTTGGGTTTGTTTTTTTTTTGGTGGTTACTACAGCGGTAGAATGAAAATAACAGTCATAGGAAGAGGAGTTTATAGGTTGGTGCCCTCAACTATTTGTTTCCGTTGCTGGGAAGATCGTCTAAGATTAAAAAAAATATATAAAAACACATGGAAATACCTCTAATTGCTTTTTCACGCTGCTCCCCGCTCAGTACAGCAGGGAAACAGTCACACCTCGCTTTGATCTGCGCTACAGTCTGGAGAGTTTAATCTGCACAAGACAATCTCCAGCATGAGCCTCGTTCCCAAGGTGTCATCAGAACCCGAGACGGTGCAACGCAAATCTGGCATTTCATGGGGCAGCGTGGAGTCTCCTGACTCCCAGCTGAAGGTGGAATCTCAAAATGTCTCCCTGGTGCCTCAAGGGCTGGTACAAACCCGAGGCAGCCCCAGCAGCGCAGGGCAAAGGGCATTCCCTTGGGTTCATGGGATCCCAGGGACACAACTCGGCCCAGGTGGGAACAGCCGAGCAGCACCCCCGGCTACAACGCGGATCCAATTGGATGGAGCTCAGCAATGAGCAGATCGACCTCAAATCCCCAGTGAGAAACTGAACCAATGAGGGAACTGTCCCCCATTCTAATGACCCCCCCAAGGGAGACTCCAGCCCAGCTGAACAAACCTGTTGCAGAGAGGAGGCTCCGGGCAAGGCTGGAGCCTCTGCTTTGGAGACACTCGGGATGTTCCGTCTGCTCCCCTCAGAGAAGCCCCAAGCTGAGCTCAATCTCAGCCCCCAAGGGTTCTCCACATGTAGGGCTGAGGGACAGGCAGTGTTTGTGAAGGGTACAGGGAAAGGGAGAGGGGATAAAAATGTATAAAAAGGGGATAAAAATGTATAAAACGGGTATAAAAAGAAAAGACAAAAAAACCATCAGGCATCATCCCCACGAGCAGTGGCTCTGAGCACAGCCCTCCTCCTCCTCCTCCTGGCTCACTCGCAGCCTCTGGAGTGTGATAACATCTCCCCGAGCACCCTCTCTTGGTTTCTACTTTGTTTCCAGGTGTAAACACTTTCTCCCTCTCTAAAGCCAATTTACCTTGAGGAGAACCCAGTTCTTTCAGCTCCCTGTCATTATTATTGATCATCAGGTGGGAACCTCATGAACCTTCCAACCTTCTCCTCCGCCCAGAAAAACCCAACAACAGCAGCCCAACAACCAAACCTTTAGAAAAGATTGGGAAAGTCTATAAAGATCAGAATCTCATTTCGGCGTTGCTCAACCCTCAGGTAGCTCCCATCATTCATTTTTTTTCTCGCTGTTTCCAATGATCAAACCCGGCATTTGCATTTTTCCACTCTCCCGAGCTCTCCTCCTAAAAGATCTCCTTCATGGGGGTAATTTTGAGGATGTGGTGTCAAGAAATGGGCCGAGTGTCATCTGTGGTCTAACCAGGCATCACCTCCAAATTTTTTAAGCACCAACACGTCCTGGATGTGCCAACCCCAACCTCTCCTTTTCCACTGGAGAATTCCTGAGGCTCTCCATTTTACAAACACACTCGTGCTCAGAACAGGCGCTGCTCAAGTCTGAACCAAGGGAAAGGGTCAAAAAGTTGTTCCTTTCAAACCAGTCAGGCTTTTCTTCCCCATTAGCCCAGGAGGAGCCGCGAAAACACCGCTCTGTATGTCCACAGCCAAAGTTCTTGGCTTATCTTTAAGCCTCGCATGCCCTGGAGTGTTTAATTCAACCTCCAGCGAGCATTTTTCTTTGCCAACACACCTAGAGAGCTCTTCATTTCCCTTATCTCGATCTAGCTGCTCCTCAGCAGAGCCGTTGTAAATAAGTACCTGGCCACCTTCTCCATAAATTACATGTAACCCTCCCTCTTGGAATGGACACCCCAGCCGGCTTAGGAGGGAGAAATATGCAGGAAATACCTGCTCAGGGTTTTGGGGTTTTTTTCAGAAAAAGAGAAGGCTCCAGCTCTGGGTGACCTCGCTGTACAGCACCACTCCACTGATTTTTCAAGGTCACCACCTCCTCAGCGTGTCAAAAGTCCTTGACACACCAGAGCAGCGTGTGGAGACTCCTACACCTGCTTGGTGCTCACTGAATTCTGGTTTTTTCCCTGAGCTTTGTAGGAGTTTGTCTTGGAGAGGCCTTTTGAGAGCTTCCTCCAGGGACGTCCTTCCGGCGTCCCCGACACAGAGAAAATAACTGCATTGATTAATGCTGAACAGCAAGGGTGCAACTTGCTAAATGACCCCAAAAGCGCTTAAATCCCATCAAATATTGAGGACTGAGCAGCAGCAGTGACTTTGAGCAGTGACTTTGCTCCTTTAGTCCAGTCCTGGTGAAGAAGTGAAATCAAAGAATTTCCATTTGCTCAAAATAGAGGGGATTTATGTTCTCTTGTTTGCGTGGAACCCCCTGAGAGCAAGATGCCACACCTCCCCCAAATCCTTTCTTGTAATTTATCCAGCTTTCCAGAGGTTCAGCTCAGCCCTGTTCCTTTCTCGCTCATTTTGGCTGCCTCTCTGTGGTGCCACATTCCTCGGAAGACGGATCTCAGCCCCGTGACGAAGGAGGGGACAAATTGCAAAAAGCCATTTGTCTAAAAAGATGCGTTTCAACAACACGTCTGCGGTATTAGGATCCCAAAATATTGAAATTGAGAATATGGCTGGAGAAGTGTCCAAAGGGTGTGGAAAGCTGTTAGGAAAACCCTTCAAGGGTTGTCTCATGTCTCCTGGCACCGGAGGGGCTCGCAGGTGATGAGTGGGCAGCCCCTACCCCATCCTACAACGTCCCAAACAGACCCTCTCTGGTGTCACACCATAATCCCTCAAGGCTGACCAGCAGGAAATCCACGTACCTGAGGCTGCCTGAAAACACTTTTTTTTTTTGAGAAATGAGCAGCTGGAAGGATGTGAAGGTTCTGAAAAAACGGAGGCTGCCACAAATGGCCAATGGCACCTGAATCGTGGGTAGGATCTGTAAATTGGTGGTGATCCAGGTCCCACAAACCCTCAGCACACGGGTGAGCTGTGGTGCCCACCTAACACGGAAAACTGGAAGCTGGGAAGGAAATCCCAGAGGGAGAGACCAGGAACAGGAGATGGAGCTGAACCTCCTGGGGTTTTTTCGGTCAGCACACACAAATGTCTATGAAACTTATGTGTGGAGACACGGGAAGGACACGGACCATAATGTTGATTTGAGGGATGGAGCATCGTTCCCATAAGGAAAGGCTGAGAGAATTGGGTTTGTTCAGCTTGGAAAAGAGAAAACTTCAGAGTGAATCCATCATGGCCTTCCAGGACCTGAAGGAAGCCACAAGAAAGATGGAGAGAGATGATTTACAAGGGATGGAGTGACAGGACAAGGGGGAAGAGCTGCAAACTGGCGGAGGGCAGGGATAGATGGGATATTGGGAAGGAATTCCTCCCTGTGAGGGTGATGAGGCCCTGGCACAGGGTGCCCAGAGAAGCTGTGGCTGCCCCTGGATCCCTGGCAGTGCCCAAGGCCAGGCTGGACGGGGCTTGGAGCACCCTGGGACAGTGGGAGGTGTCCCTGCCCATGGCAGAGAGTGACGATGGATGATTTTTAAGGTCCCTCCAATCCAAACTATTCCATGATTTTATAATTCCATGGATTGAACCACCAACACACAGACCAGGCGGATGGACAAGCAGAAAAACCTTACTGATTCTACATTCACTGAATGGCCTTATTTTTCACCAAAAATACCAATATTCTGGCATGTGCTGTGATTATTTCTCCATTTTACTATGAAAATAAAACCTAGAGAAATTTTAGAGTGAAGAGAATAAAAGTGGAACTTGTCACACCCCGTTATTTTAAATGGAAAAGGAAATCATTCTGCTCACTGATGTCCCTCCTGCCTGGAAGTGATTTTCTTCTACAACACCAAAACCATCCCAAACCCAAGCAACTACAACGTGTGGACAGCAATGAAAAAAATCTTAATTAATGTGTTAGTTGAAAACTTGGAAACCACCTTAACACAGATCAGCAAAACGATAGGTTTGGCTCTAGAAGACATGAATCAAGCAACCGATTCTGATGAAAGATATTTTTTCAGTTAGGGGGTTGGTTTTTGTTTTGCACGGACCGGCAATCAAGCTTAGGCCTAAGCAGTGTGATTTAAAAAGTGTCATATTTTAATTCAAAAATTATGAGTCTCCACAACACTGACTGCAGTGGGGCATGGGTGTCTCGCTATCAAGACTAAGACATCCCAAAGAGAGTCAGAAAAAGAAATCTAAGCCTGTTAGACAGCCCAAATTCACCGTGCAGGGTCCGTCCTTCCTGATTTTTTTTTCTTCCAGCCTGCAAAAGAAAAAATCTGCAGCCTCCTGGATTAATTGTTCTTGTTGGATGCCTCTTGGTTCATCCCAAAGCCCAGCACCAGGGCTATATTTAAACCCTTTTTTCTCCTCTAACCCCCAAAGAATGCGCGTAATTTTGTGGCCGAGCCCAATCCTGCAACCACGCAGGCACGGAGGTGACTTTTCTCCCGTAACAATTCCCTCACCCTTGCCCTGTATGAATAACAGCCATGGTGATGAGGCAGCGGCGTTTGTGTTTCTGCAGCGCCTTTCTTTCATCAGAGGAGCTCTGAGCGTGGGACTCACCTCACCCGGCTTTGACCATTGAAAAGTTTGGAATCTCGGCCAAGCTGGGAGTCCGTGGAGCAGAGATCAGCATCTCCAGAGGGCAGCTCGGCCCATGCTGGGAGAGATGCCTCAGATAGGTGGGCTGAATCACTGGAGATGCCCAGGAGGCAGCGCTGGCTGGGGAAAAACGAGGAGCGTCAACTGGACACCTTTTTGTGCCAGCTAAAAGAGGGAACCGGGAATTTCACCCTTTTTTGGCCGAATCTCAGAAATCCCCAAAGAGCTGGAAGAGCAGGCCAAGGAAAGTCTGCAACACGGACCACGGCAGCTTATTTAGAGTGGTTTGAGGCTTGGTTTGAAAAATAATCAACGCCATGGCAGCTTCAAGTGGGTGCTAAGAAAGCAAAATTCCCTGAGCTGAGCTGGGGTTTGGCCGGGAGAGCGAATTCCCACAGGAACTAAGGCGCACCGCAACACTCAGCACCTTCCACCCCGAGTGCAGGAGATGTTGCTTTGGCTTTGTCTTCCCTTAGGATCTACAGAACAGGCGAGGAGCGAATACAAGTATTAACAACCCGGTTCCTTGGAAAAACTCTTTGGAACTCTTTAATTACCCAAGGCAATTAACTCCTTTGCTGTACGTGTCATCCGAAAAACAACCCAGCCAGCGGAATAATGGCCCCTCCAACCACGTTTCCGAGGCTGGATCCTCATCCCAGTGACCCCGGCGTTGCTTCCACGCCACATCCAACATCTGGGGCTTCTCCCTGGAGGTCTCCCTGATGGAGATCTGCCTCCGTGCAGCCCCATTTATCCCACAAAATGTGCCAGGATGGCAGCAGCAGGGTTTTAGAGATGTTTAAGCCTTAACATTTTAATCTGCCACCTACACCGCCGTTTATGAGCGCCGTAAATCCCGTGGTTATAATGAACTCATCTAATGATATTGCTGATGGATAAATTCACCCGGGACGGGGAACAACAGTTACCTGCAAAATGAAAGGGGGAGCAATTTGAAGTTTCATGTAAACACCTTCGCTGCCTCGCCGCTGGCTTCTCCCAGCCTAACCCCTCTCGGGGTTTCATGACAGATGGAAAGAATGCGTGTTCGTGAGGCAACGGCCGGGAAAAGGACCTGCCTCCTTCTCCCCGGCACGGTGCTTATATAACTTGGGCACTGGAATGAAGTTTTGGGTGAAAACAGCTCTAATTTTCCGGGTCAGGTGTGCTAAATTAGGGGAAAGGAGAAAGCGACGTATTAGGCAAGGAAAAAATGCCTACACAACGTAAAGATATTTAGATTCCTCCTCTGAATTTCAATAGTAATTAGGACTGTGGCTAATCCTAATGCTCCCCCTCGCCCCCAAAGCATCCCAGCTTGAACTTTTTTTAAATGATCAGCAATATAAAGTACATCTTGTGGTTTCAAACCTCTCATTAAGGCTCATCCCCCCCGCGCCGAGGTCTGGTCTGGGCTATGTCAGTGCTAAATACCTCGGAGGACTGGGCTCAAAGACCTCAGATCCCTGCAAAGATTGGATTTGGACTTCTAAATTGCTTAAGTGCTTCAGCGCTCGGGGGAATTTTATCCTGAAACTCCTCCGTGGCGAAGGCAACTTCGAGATGAGAACCTCGGGTGGAAAGCGCCGTGGTTTTGGGGTTTGGGTGAGAACAGCGGGGTTTTCACTGTCCACTGCTCCAATAAAGCAAATTTCTCCCATTTCTCACCCTTTCCTTCGAGGAGGAGCCGTGAATACGCAGTGGGTTTGTGCTGAGCACACGCAGACCCTCGGCTGTGCAAGCTCACACTCACTCACGGGCCTGCGAGTTCCTCCTCTGGCTTTCACTGACTCACCGGGCTCACCAAATGTGTGAACTCACGCTATAATGTTCTCCCAGAAAAATAACAAATTGATTTCATTTTTACAGGCTACAGCATGCTGTATAATTGGAGACACTGCCTTGTCAACTCAGACCGGTCTGACCCGACCAGAGACATTGCTTACAGCTGTTTACGGAGCCATAAAGTTTCCTCCTCTTTGTTTTTCCTTCCTTTTGCACTCGCTCTCTCTCTCTCCCTCTCCCCCCGTTTTGGTTTTTTTTTTTTCTTTTCCCTCTAATGAATCCTACAACTACTTTTTTGTTCTGGTCATAAAATACTCTTAAGGAAAATGCAGGAAGCCTTGGTTTAGAGAAGCACTTGAGCGGGTGCTTCACGTTAACACTGGAATCAATGGGGCTTGAGCACACATTTCAAACCGAGCATGTGTTTAAGGGCTTTTATTGCACCCAGACAGTCAATAAGGAACTTGTTGTCGCACTTGTATGTGCTTTTTTTTTTTTTTTTTTTTAAATTTAATTATCGATACCGAATTAGAAGTTGGGATTGGGCAACCTCAGGGCTTGTTTCCTTCGCAGACCCACAGCACAGCTCCATTTGCATCAGGAATTTTGCTGGTTCTCGTTGTCACCGTGTCCAAATCCCAAATATCTGAGGAAGGGCAAACTCCTACGCTGCTTTATCAATTCTCCTGAAGCTGACAGCTAGGATTGGGCACAAGTTTTTTACGTTACAAAAAATCCCACCCTGAAACCTTCTGAATTTGCCAAGCGCTCAGAATAAGATTAATTTTTCTGACCAGTGTAAAAATAACAGTTTTATGGAGGGTGGATTTGCAAACAATTTTTGTTTTGTGTAAAAATCTTTCATGTTCATCTTAAAATACTCAGAACCTCAAAAGTTAAGCGAAATGTTTTGCTTTTTTTCTGGAAAAAAAAAGGATTTCTGATCACGTGCCTGATTTTGCTACCGTGAAAAAGTTGCTTCACTTTGAACTAATGAACTGGGGGAAAAGAAAAAAACATCCCGAACCCAAAAGGGCTTTTCATCTACTTGCACTATCCATCAAAATACCTTCTGAGGACTTTGCAATAAATTATGGTTGTGCTTCCTTTCATATCGCTCATTCATCACGGATTCTGCTCCTCCTTTGGTCTGGAGTGTCACAGAGCCGCTCTCATCCTGTACCTCTGAACGACTCGAGCACTGAACAACGGGGAATCAGCTGTTCCAGGGTCACAAATAGATATAAACACATCCTGCACCCCCTTTGAGGATCATTTCTGGACACAAAACAGATTCAGGGGAATGTTTATCTGGATCTTGGCCCTGCCATATGGGAAAAGGACACGAGAGAGGGTCAGGAAAGACAAATTTTCCTCCAAAACTACATTTCAGGTCTGTATTTCAGCTTTTAATAAATCTGGAAAGAATAAAAAGGCAGAGAGCTCCTTATCCTCTGATTGCCTCTCTTTGGGACGAGCTGCAGCAAAAGATGACCTGGTCTTAAAAAATAATTAAAAATCCACATGGAGGAAGGACACGAACAACCCCGCAGCCCAAAGGGAAACCAACTCTTATTTAGCACTAAAACAGCAGCAAGACTGCCATGAGCCCAAAGCTCAAAATTTTTTTTTTGCTGCTTACAAAACAATTTTTTTTTTGCTCAAATGAAAGTGCAATTTCTGCTGCAACAGAACAACTGGATTTTTTTTTTTTTTGTGCAAAGAAACTGCTTTGCATGGGAAAAAAAATCCTCATGGCTCCTTGACATGTTTCAGCTAGATCTCAGTAAAATTAAGGAGGTACAGACTGATGAGTCGCTCAGAGGTACAGGAAAAATGCCAGTGGATGTCCTGGCATTTGTATACACCTTGAGAGAGAGAAAAAATTCTCTCCCAGAGCTCATCCCTCACAACAGAAAGAATAACAACGGCAATAAAACCCGATGCAGGGAAAGGAGGGAAAGGTTTAATTCGCTTTACAGCGCTGGTTTTACCACTGTCTGCAGATACCTCCTGTTTACCGGAATGGATGTGCTGGAGCTCCCTCTCCCAAAATCCCTTCTGCTGCGAAGGGAACGGGCAGGGAGGTTTCAGCTTAATTTCCTTGGGTTGCTAAGCAAATTCCCTCCATTTGGCAATCCCTCAACAATGACAGTGACCTGGAGTGAAGGCAAGGTTTTATAATCTGTTTTGGAGCAAGGAAGCCATATTTATGTATATATATTTATATATATTTTTATATATATTTAGATTAGGTGTTAGGAAGGAATTCTTCCCTGTGCGGGTGGGGAGGCCCTGGCACAGGGTGCCCAGAGCAGCTGTGGCTGCCCCTGGATCCCTGGCAGTGCCCAAGGCCAGGGTGGACAGGACTTGGAGCACCTGGGACAGTGGGAGGTGTCCCTGCCCATGGAATGGGATGATCTTCCTCCCAACCCAAACCATTCCATGATTTTATGACCTTTAACTACCAGGCCTCCCACTCCCCAAATCTCTTGGCTGAAAAAAGATGATTTATGTGAAAGGTTCTTCCTATCTTTTGAGTGATCAGGCAACAGACCTGGCCTAAACTCCGACATCACAGCCGGGGAATGACGGCACCACGAGTGCAGCACCAGGCACCACGGAGAAGGACCCAGCCTTCTTCTCCTGTCCCTAAACCCACTGGAGTTTGGGGTTCTCCCAGCAGGAGCTGCGGCTCAAAGACTTTTTCTCCCAGTTGTTTGGCAGACATGGTGCCTCGATGTCCCTCGGAGGAACAGGGTGGAATCTTCCCGACTGGTGAGGCAGTGCCTGGACGGAAAACCTCTGGAGGGTCAGAGGTTTCAGGGTCAGGCTGAAGAGTGGGAAAGAAACTGAGGTGAGAGGGGAAGAATCATGGAATCATGGAATCACAGAATGGCCTGGGTTGGAGGGGATCTTACAGATCATCCAGTCCCACCTGGGACACCTTCCACTGTCCCAGGCTGCTCCAAGCCCCATGCAACCTGGCCTTGGACACTGCCAGGGACCCAGGGGCAGCCACAGTTTCTCTGGGCACCCTGTGCCAGGGCCTCCCCACCCTCCCAGCTGGGAATTCCTTCCCCATATCCCATCTAACCCTACTCTGGCAGTTTGAAGCCTTTCCCTGTGTCCTGTCACTCCAGGCCCTTGTAAATCATCTCTCTCCATCTTTCTGGTATTTCCCATTCAGGTCCTGGCCACAATTAGGTCACCCTGAACTCATCTCTTGTCCGGGTTGAACCATCCCCATTGCAGGTAGGAGGAGAACGATTTTGAGGAGTTAAAGTGGGTAGGGAGCTGTCCTTGGAGCAGCAGAACCCCGAATCTCAGCTTTGGGGGATGAAAGAAGATTCTGGGTGAGGAGCACACGAGCCCTCAGCGCTGGGGGAACAGAGCCTCGGCGGAAGAACTCGGGAATCGCTCGCTCCGGGTGGCAGCGGCAGCACGGCACCTGCACATCTCCCCGCGCAGCGTCCCAGCCCTAATGATTTCTTTGTGAGCGCGGCTGGGGCGCTGCAGACGGGCTGCCAGATAGCGATCAGCTCGTGGAGGGGTGATCACTGTTAGGCAGAGATACCCGCTTTGACACGCAGCGAGGGAAGCGGCCAAGAATTCGGGAAAGCAATCCCAGCTTTCTCCTCTGCCAAGATACCTCCTGTGTTTACTTTAGAAACCAGAGACGAGCCCTCCTCTTCATCATCATCATCACAATAATAATAATAATAAAGCTGCAGGGTCACTCCGCTCAGCAGATGGATTCCTTCCAGCTTGGATTTCTCCGCGTTCCCCGCGGAGCCGGAGCACTGGTGGATCTGGGGGATTATGCAACGCTCGTAATTGGGTTTCACTGGAGATGTGAGCGGTGACAAAGCCAGGCTGTGGGAAGGGAGCTCCGCTGGAGACGAGCAAACCCACCCGTGGGTCTTGTGTGGGGTCTGAGGAGCCCGAGTGGCCGCAGGGACCCCGCAGCCTCTGCAGGAGCAGCTCTGTCTCACCAGAGAACTGGAGGAAGCTGCTCCCTCCCTGCTTTTCAGCCTTCCCGTGCTCCTAGACCCCAAATATGGAATTAGGGAATCCTGGAATGGCCTGGGTAGGAATGGTCTGTCTGTGACATTCAAAGGCCATCCCTTCCAACCCCATTGTCACAATCAGGAATTTCTTCAACCAGACCAGGCTGCTCAGAGCCCCGTCCAACCTGACCATGGAGGTTTCCAGGGATGGGCCATCCACCTCCTCTCCGGGAAACCTGTGCCAGTGAAATGTGGAAAAATAGGAATCTAAAGGAGATACTTTCACTGGCCAGAAGTCCAGAAATATTTAACTGAACAAACCACTTGGGAGTTTAGCAACCTTTTTTTTGGGGGGGGGAAGAATTTCCAACTGTCCACACTGCCTGGAGAAAGTTCAGTTTTCAAGGAATTTTACAGGAATAACCTACTAAAGGGTGTACAGGTGCTGTAACTGCTGTCTCAGAGCACAATTCCAGGGCTTTTTTACAGTGCTGAACTAATTAATTAACGGAACTCAGTTTCACAAATTATCACGGAGGTTCAGAGGAATAGGAGGGGATTAAGCAGGAATAAGAAGGGATCAGCTCTTTTACACAAAGCAGGGACACCTGAGGATTTGACAGCACAAAGATGCCAGGGGTTTAGAGGTCTCCGAGCTCCTCACCCGCAGGACATCACCCCATTCATTACCAACCAGGAGGGCAGAGAGGACGCTTTCCTTAGAAGAAATTGCTCAACTGGGACGCTGGAAATGGCAGTGGAAGCAAAGCCACAGGCACAAGAACATGTTTACCTTTGATGCCACCATCAGATGTTCTGTGCCTTCTGTTCCCGTCCTTGCCGCCTGTACCCACGCAGGGACACACCTACTGACACATCCCAGCTTCTGGAGGCCGGATCTAACATTTCTCTGCTCTGGTGCGCCCAAGCATCGACCAGAGACGTCGAGGGTGCCCTCAAGGAACTCTTTCTTACACCTCCTTTTCCTGCTAACACTGACTAATTGGAAATCAGGAGCTCAGAACGAGGTGGGTCAAAGTCTCCAGAAGCTGGTGAGATATCAGGGATGTGGGAGCGTCACTGTGACTGAGTGCACAGGGACATCTCACACTCTTCCAGGGTTCCAGCCTGGCCCCCAAGTTTTCTGTAGGACCTTGCTTGGGTGTCTCAGGTGCCGCTGGGAATCTCCACCAGGACCGGGAGCCTCCCTGTGGGATTCAGCTCAGCTTTCTGGGGAAGGTACAGGCCAGATCTGAGCCGGCCATCCCACACATCCCACGTGTCCAACGGGAGGAACTGGACACAATTAGGACATGAGGAATTCGGCCTAGTCAAGAGACCAGTTTCAACTGGAAGTTGTCATGGACTGGACTTCACCGGCCATGGAAGAGCAATGCTGCCTGTGCATCCCTGGGAGTGTCCAAGGCCAGGCTGGATGGGGCTTGGAGCACCCTGGGATAGTGGGAAGTGTCCCTGCACATGGCAGGGGTTGGAACTGGATAATCCTTAAGGTCCCTCCCAGCCCAAACCGTTCCGGGATCCTGTGGTACCTCAGGTGTGAGTTACTGGCAGTGCAGGTGTCCAGTGGGATGAATCCCACCCTGACCTCGGGTGATAAACGAGAGGTTTGTGTTCACCTGTGCCAAGCCCTTTGGCCAGAGATTGGGTTCTGAGCTCCAGAGAGACTTTGCTGAGAGGAGAAAGGGGCTGCAGTGGGGTGGAAAGCCCCTCCATGGGAACAAAGACCCAAACGCAGCAATTCCCACTGCAGACCAAGCCTGGGACATTCTCACAAGGACACAAAGCTCTGGCCTGGAGATTCAGCACCGTTCCACTCAATTCCCTCCTCGTGAGATGCTTTTCCTCAGCTAGGGCAGGGGAACTGAGGAGAGACAGTCACAAAAGCTCGGAAATTCCGCCGAGCTCCTTTCCAACAACCCTGTAATCTTAGGGATTCATCAACGTGGGTAATTACCCAGTTAGACCACCCATTAACTCATCTCCTCTACAGCACTGGCCACGGCTGAGTCACCTCCTCCAGACAGGTGCCCACTCCTGATCCAGAAATATCCAGAGATCGGGAATCTCTCCGTTCCCCCAGGATGCGCTGACCCACCTTCCCTGCAGGGCCAATCTCTCATGGCCATGGTGGCAGAGAGGTTTGCACAGAAGGACCGTGGCTTCCCACCCACAGGCCTTGCAGGTGCTGATTCTGACTCTGCTGAAATCCCCGAGACCTGGATCCTGTCTAGAACAGGAAGGAAGAAGAGGACGACAGCCTGTCCCCTGTAATTTCTAACCTGGCTTTGGTTTTCCTCCTTAAAAATAATAATTAGAGGCTTCGCCCACTCCCTGCGAGAGATCATTTATTGCTTCTGCCCTGAAAATGAGTTTGTAACAAGCACATCAGCTCTCTCCTGGAAGTGCTTGTGCTGGGTGCTCACTGAACGAGGGTGACCTCACCGAGGAGCAGGGCGGTAGGGAGGAGGGGAAGGTTTGGGGTTTTGGGGCCTTCCTGCCCTCCACCCCACACCGCTTTCCCCTCCTGCCCCACCACGCTCACCTCCTTTTCCTCTCGGAGCAGCGCGCTGCTGCTGCTGCCGCTGTTATTGACACATATTTCGAACAAGCCCGTGCAAGGGACTCGAGACACATTACATTGCACATGGTGCCCCGGGCCACACATTCGCCTCCTCGCACCGCCAGCACGTTTTGCTTCATAAAGAATGTGCAGGCCTTCACCTGGAGCTATTTATCTGCTGCACTCCCGAGAAAGGAGAGAGGCAGGAAGCCCCGGAGAGAGGCAGAAAGCCCCAGAGAGAGGCAGAAAGCCCCGCATGCCCACATTGCCTGTTAACCCCCAGCTCCAAACCCCGTCAGTGGCCAAGCATTGACCTCTCTGGCCATGAGCTCTGGGCCACCGTCTGCTGACGGACCTGGATGGATTCCTGCTGTCCATTCCTCATCCTTCTGAGCACCTGCATTCAGGAAAACCCCTTTTTGCAACCTCACTGAGCCCCTCACGGAGCTCCCGGCATCAGGGAGCACAAGCAGAGCTCCCAGCCTCCCGTGTCACCCCACCCTGGAAGAGGAAGCCTCTCTGGTGATTAAAAGTTGCTGATACACACCTCTTTCCAGGAGCAGGGTAATCTTCCCTTGCTGTTAGCAACATTTTTTTTTTTTTTCTCCCCCTGCCTTCTCTAAATCTCTCCATCGTTGTTATTACAACGATAACAACAACAATAATTATTTCTATTACGCCTCGAACCCGAGTCTGAGATCAGGGCTCCCGTTGTGTTAAGAGCTCAGTGGAGGGAGATGATTCCTGCTGGGAAAAGCTGATTTTCTGCACTCAGGCAGGACACGAAGGGGTGGAAGGAACAGCGAGAAGGGGCCAGGAATGAGGTAGGATGGGAGGCAGCAGCAAGGAGAAAATGAAGAGCAGTTAGCAGAATAGCAGGAGTCAGCACTGGTGCTTTGCCTAAGCAAACCCCGCTCCTTGTCTGTGTCCACACATGTCAAATCTCGACGGGGAGAAGGGGAATGCTCCCTTCAATTTCCCAGCTGTTGAAATGTGGATTTTTTTTTTTTTTTTTTTTAAATTTGACACAGCAGCAGCTGCTCACAGCCACTGCCTCTCCTCTGGCAGACCCCTGCTTCAAATGTGTCAAATGGCCAGAAAAATAAAAAACCAAAAACCCTTTCCTCAGTGGTGAAATCAGGGTGGAGAACTTTCCACCCCAAAAACCCCCTGCGCTGCTCTTGCCTTGAAAAGAACTCCCTGCACTCCTGTCCTTTTGGGGGCTGGAAAGCTGCCAGGGATCCGGGGTAAGGAGTTGCTAACATCGTGCCATACTAATAATTCTTCATTTCACCCACCTCTTTTTCTGTCTCTTCAGATTAGGCTCGAAGCGCTGCAGGGCAGGGACTGCCTCTCGCTATGTGCACACGGGACAAGGAACCTTTCGACTTCCTTGGAACTGGCAAGAGCTAACGCATGATAATAAATAATTTGGGAAGGCCTTGGAAGGCGAGGTGCAAAATGACAGCAGGCTGGCTGAGGGGGGGAGCTGGGAAGCTTGTGGAAATTTTTTTTTTTTGGAATTTTTTTTGGTTTGGTAAATGATTTTTTAAAAAGTACATATTTCCTGGTTCTAAGAAATCAATGTTTCTACCTGCACGGTGATACAGGAGCACTGAAGGTAAAAGAAAAACCTGTCCAGGTAGAGCATGAGAAGTTTAAGGAAAGTGAGTGCAATTCCCTGAACGAACACCTTTGCTCCTACCAAAAAAAAAAAAATAAATGTAAGTGAAAAAAAAAAGTAGTTTAAAAGTCATCCCTCAGCTGCCAGTGCTGCTCACGAATCTCAGACTCACCCCATTCCTGTGAGCACTCAAAGGCCGGGTGAGAAGAGCGGGAAAACGTGAATAGAAATCAGGACACAATGAGGCTGATAAGTGATACCTTGGGTAATCCATGGTCGGTGGTGCTGAGAGCACGAGGGTGACCAATAAATAATTGGCTGATGAGTTGTGAGAGAACACTCCGAGATATTCACACACACGCGTTTGTAGTCCCTAATAATACATTAACCTCCTGCAGATAAACACGGAGATAAAGGAGGAAGGGAATCTTGGATATTTCTGGATAACTGCTGTTAACATTCGTCATAAATCTCCCGGTGATGATGGAAAACAAGAGAATGCCAAAGAGGTTAGGAATCCGCCGTGCTGGTAAGGAGCGAATGGATAACTGTAAATCTGTTATCCGGCCCAAAAGGGAGGTGGATGATACAAGGCTGAACCCACAGAGGATGGAAAAGTTGTCGTGTAATTAGTGGTAGCAACCACAGTTCCGTGGAAAACTAACTCCACGCAATTTTTAAATGAGATTGTTGAACAGAGGTGATAAAAGTGAGCTTGATACAGCGTTTTTTGGTCAGAATACGCAGGAAAAAGGTGAATGAAGAATTCAAAGTGGTCATATTTAGGATCAGCATGGTACAAAAGAAATACTTGGGGAGTTGAGAGCTCTCCAGTGTCACTCTGCCATCAAACAAGGCTGTTTGATGGAGCTCCCTGAGATCATCTCGGTGCTGTTTAACTTCCTCACCAACAGCCTGAAAACTCCACCACATCATCTCTGAAAAAACCTGAAGGGTTTGAGACAGTGGAGGAGTGAGAGTGAGGGACACGGACGGGGCAGCAGCGCGGAGAGGGGTGAGGATGTCCCCCCCAAAGCCACCTCCGTGCCCCAGGTGCCAGGCCAGGCTCGTGGGAGGGACAGGAGCCACGGGAAGACCCCAGGAGGATGCGGGGATTTGGGGACCGACCCCCAGGATGTGAATGCTGAGCACGGCAGGGCTGGAGAGCGAGCCCAGATGAGGAGGGAGCAACCCAGGAGAGGATTCAAAATGCCACATCCAGATGTGCTGAACAGCTGGAGCAGGCCTGGGGAAGCACAAGGACACCCAAACCTGAGAGAAATTATTGATTCAGATCATCAGCTACGTCATCCTTCCCTTCAGAGATGAGGATGTTGGACAGGGAGTGAAGCAAGTCACGCACAGAGATACTTTAAATATCCCCAAGCGTCTCTCTGGTGCTCAGAACCAGAGTTTTAACCCGAATTATTCATGACATCCTTGATCTCTGATCAAGAGGTTCCAATAAATCCCTCTGAGGTTTAAGAGCAGCGGTGTGGATGTGAGCTACAGGAATTTTAGGCAGCTTTCTAAATGCTCTAACTCAAGCAGGGGCTCTTAGACCCGACAAAGGAGCCGGCGGGTGTAGCTCTCCTGCTCCCAATGGTCCTGAAGATAGAGAGTAATTCCAGAATTTCCTCGGAGGTTTCCCACCCAGGCAGTGACTCCAGCTGCTCATTGTTTCCGGGAAGGAATCTGACACGATCAGGGCCGAGATGAATCCCCTATCACCGAGTGCTGTAAAATCCCCTGATCAGAGGAGCGTCCCCCACAGGCCCTCAAAGGGCTGAGCGCCGCGCTCTGCCCTGGACAATGGGATGTAATCGATCTACAGCCCTATAAAGAGCGAGCTGGATGAGGCTTGGATAAGATCACGGCTTTACAAAGCTGCCCCTCCTGCTTTCAACCCATCCCCGAGCTGGCTGGCAGCGGGATGTGGCAAGCCTCAAAGGGATTTATGGAATCGCCAGCCTTCTCCAGCCTTACGGGAATCAGGATGTTGATTCTCCCCGGCAAATTGCTCCCGCTCAGCACCCCGGCTTTGCTCCTTGATCCTTTTAGCACCAGCTTTTTTTTTTTTTTAGCTGAGAGCACCTAATCGCTTATCAGCGAGGGTCTTCAGCTAAAAACGCTGTTGGGGCACACCTCGGCTGTCCCCTTTTATTAATTGTCCAGCAGCATCCTGCTCACAAAGGCTTTCCCACCCAAACCTTTCCTGTAAGTGAGGCTCGGCCCGCTTTGGGTCACCCTTGTGAAAGCCGCCCCGTGCCAGCACCAGGCGAGGAATCGCCGTGCCGCAATCCAGATGCTGCTTGCTGTGACAGGACAGAAATGTCTCTTGGGTACCCAGAATTTGGTTGGCGCCAGAGCTCTGGGAACAGACTGAAAGGCGTGGGTTGTTTTTGGATGAATCATGTTTTTAATCATCAAACACTGCCAATCAGAACTGCGGCAGATTTTCCCCAGAATTATTTTTTTTTTTTTTTTTTTTT